>WSXT02184579.1:0-20672 GCA_011762715.2 Neuroterus valhalla | reverse complement strand
GTGCAGGAAATGGATCTTTATCGACATGTTGCAGTCCATTTTCTCGTATGCACTCAAAAATTCGTGCACGACTTCAACATGATCTGGACTCTTCTTATTCCTAAGGAACTTTTGACACAATTGAATAAAACTCTCCCACGCTTGTCTTTCCACTGCATTCAGCTTGTTTGCGAATTCCTCATCTCGCATAAGTTTCCGTAGCTGAGGCCCGATAAGGATCCCTGGAATTAACAATTACGGATCATTAAAAAAATGTAGGAAAGTAATGATCTCTCGAATGCCAACAAATAAGAATCATATTTTACCTCCTCTTAGCTTTGCGTCACTCAGTTTAGGGAATGCAACTTCTCTTAGGTAACAAAACGCTTCTCCGTCGACTCTCCATTCCTTCAAAAACTGCTTCGCGTATCCAAGTTTCAAGTGTAGTGGCGGTAGGATGACATTTTCTGTTCGTACTGGTGGAGGGTTCAAAACATTTTTTTGCCAATCGTAAAGAGTGGACGTGATGGCGATTCAGTTTTTACATACCTATTCGGGGCACGACTATCCCATTCGCAAAGGTAGGAAGGATACTTGGTGCACCCACCTTGCATTCGGAACAAAATCATGAGTACTTTCAAGTCGCTGACTTTTTGCCATTTATATGCAGAGTAATTAATGCAGCAAAGTATCTTTTCCAAATTTTCATACTTTTCCTTCATATCTGTTGCGTATGCTAATGGAACTGATGGCGATTTATTTTCATTGTGTAATAACACAGCTTTAAAACCTAAAAATTTTCCGAATTTGAATTTCGAAATTCCAGTAAGGAATATGATGAATACAATTCATAATATTGAGAGATTACTTACTCACGCACGATCCGTCAATGAAAAGTCTCCATCCACTTCATACGTGATCGTAGTCTAAGAGGTCGAATAATTCAGATACATCTGAACAATAAACAAGTTTCTCGTTCTGTTCATCAGCTTTGCAATTTTCTCTGGAAGGAATCCGATTGTCTTTGCGGGACAGCGTGATCTCAAAGTCATCTTCCACCGAATTCCATTGCTTGAATCGAGATGCGAGCACCTCAGACTGTCTCCATGATAGACATAAATCACGTGTAAGGTCCTGAAAGCCCACATTTGATGCTTCATGTCGTCTTGAACTTGATGCAGACGGAAGGTACTCTTCATGCATAGCTTCATGATCATCAGCTTTACCATGATCATCGAGTTGGACATCTTCTATCGTTCATGACTTCTGGTTTCGTTACAGTCACAACATCGGAATATTTTATGCGTTTTTGCGTTTTATAATGATGACCCCTTACATCTGCTTTACAAAAATAACAGTCGTCCAGTTTATGGTAAGGCTGATGATGCCATATCTTTGGAACAGGTAAAGAAATTCGAACTTCATGACAATTTTTCGATTTCCATGTCTTTAGCTCTAATGAGCACTCGACACACGCGAATTCTGGTTCATACCAGCGTTCAGAGGGAGTATATTGAAGCTTAAAAAAATCGTTGTAGCCATTAATCACAGCTTTATTTTTTTTCAACTGCAAACGATGTTGATGATCAACGAACAAACCACATATGAAGCAAAACTTATTTCGAATATCACACATTTCTTTTTCGCAAAATTAAACTGAGCGCTGAAACTTTGAATGATGGTGTGTGTCGGGAAATATTCTTTTTTTGGTTAGTAAAGGTACAGTGAGGACACCGTGATTACAGAAAAGACAGAAGAGGAAATTGATTGTGTGCAATTTCAAGTGGGTAAAGTTTAATTCTTTAGCATCGAAACAAAAGGAAGTACAATAAGTTGCCATAGTGACTGTACCCTGTGTGACGCGCCCCGATTTAAATTTGATGTCAGCCACGTTCATGCAAATTTACCAAAAAATTCTTTAAATCTTAAAATGCGCACAATTCCGTCAATTTTCATAGAACTTGATTCAAGAATAGCTCATTCGACGCGGAATGATATTTACTTTTCAAATCTTCTTTTCAAAAAAATCTACAAGATCAAATAATATCGTCAAAGTTGAAAAAATGTAAACAAATTCGAAAAATCGCAAACACTCAACTACAGTCTTCTCAGTTTTTGTTTAGACAAAATGCACAATAAATAGTCGAGAAGGTCTGCACTTCAGCTTTAAAACCAGAAAAAAAGTTGTAAATCGAATAAAAATTAAAGAAGTTATGAGCGATTGTTCACATGAAACTACCCAAAAACGGTTTTTTGGCCATAAAATGAGATTTTTGGGATGTATTCAAAATTTCTCCTCTACCATTTTTCTCAGTTTTACTAGACCTACAACTTGTGATAGGTCTCATTAAAAGTATATTTTAACTGTCAAACAGTGCAATAGACCAAAGCTTGATGAGTGTGGGCAGAAGTTATTTGATCTGCAATAATATTTTCATGTTCATTCATTCTATTCGTCTGAAGTTTCAAATATATTTTCCTAGCATGAAAAAGGCCATACGACTCATTTTATTGTTGTCAGTGCCTTGGAAGGTTCAAAACCGTACGACCATGATACTTATATTCACATGGCAAGCCCTGACAAACCATCAATTTCTATCTGATGCTTTTGGTATAATCGACAAATTTACTTTTAGCAAACATAAGCTTGACATCTCAAAGTATTATCTTAACTGTGTTAAACCAATCACTCAACCTTATTATTTACACCACACTTATTCGAACTCCTAACAGTAGAAAAATTTTAGCGGTTTATGAAAAAACTTCCATCCACTTCTTTAGGCATACTACTCTACAATTTATGTCATCTATGCTTATAGGTAGCTACGAATACGTGCCATGCAAGCATCTACTAGAGACAACCCTACATCGAGATCCTCCAAATACGTATGATATATGTAATGTATAATATATCGAAAGCGATGAACTGCGAACTACCTACAATATAAACTCCTTTCACCTTGCCTCTTTCCGCATCTCCTCAGGCTTGCGGAAGGAACAGCTGCACATCCCTAGAGAAACCGGAAGTATGAGTATTTGGTGACTCTAACAAAGTTGCATGTACGCATTGTATGTCAGAGCAATTGAAATAATTTCAAATATCCTTAAAATTAGATAAACAATTAGTAAGCTATTTAACCTAGAAATAAAAGGCATGAATCCTAAGCTATGTTGTCGAATCATTTTCGTGCAATGGCTGATAATAGAAAGATGGTTCCAATTCATCCTTTATCAGGAACGACTTCACACTTCCATCATTCTTGTCCTCTCTCAGAAGATTTCGATTCAATAAACTATCTCTCTCCTTTATTTTGCTCCCATCTCCTCGCTGCTCTACATCACCAGATTCATCCTTATCCTTGCGCTTTGTATTGCTCATAATTATTTTACCCACCTCTCAAGCTGCGATCAAATGCAAGAATGCATCCTAATGCAACGGACCTAACAAGGATCCTCTCTCTTCCAAAGTTTTTCGTATTGTATTTGCTTTTTCATCCGAACCATTTTTTGAGTAGAATATTCATAGTACCTCTGATTCCTTCCAAATAATCATAAGATTCATGCATATCTTTGCGTAGCTCATTAGGCGAACTTTCGAGTTCCTTTAGGATTCTAGTAGAGTTCAACATAAGTTTATCCAGATCTAATTCACCTATTGTCACCACAAAACTCGAAACACAGTAATCCAGATAGACAGAATTCGAGCTGGAAAATTCGCAAAACCCTTTGTGCACTAATAAAAAAGGTAACGAGATATCAGACTCAATAATTCGGTAATAAGTATACTCTAAGTCAATATACACGCTTTGCAGTTTACTAGAGCTCACACCTAACATATATACTTACCACCATTCCTACCATTCGGTTCGAAATCGAGTTAATTAGTTGATGACTCAACTATTTTTTCTCGTGCCTACCCAACACTGGCTCCACAGATATGACAAAGAAAGATGTGGTCCCGCGTGTCACATAGCCTGATACCTATAATGAACGATGAAAGTGATAAGAAGAGAGTCCTTAATAAGAATGCGAGGACATCGCTCATCGAAGCTCATGAAAGTGTGTCCTAAATGACCTCCTAGTCGTAGTGAGCCTTGAGAGTCCAAAATTGGCAGCAATCGAATTAAAGGCATTGTCTGGTAACTTGAAGTTGTTTGCGCAGCAGCTTCAACTCTTCGGAGAAACTTTGACGCTGTTCATAGCATACCAGACGAAATCGAGCACGTTTTAACATTTCTGCAGTAAGTATACGAGGAGAAAGATTAGTGGAACCCTTCTACAATGTATCGGTGACTCTCGAAGAGAGGGTATTAATGCGGAGTAATTTCGTGAAAGACATTCGACCTTACTAGGACCACGGTGGGTCATGCTTAACCGTTGAGCATGAAAAATAGTCATCTTTTCCTAATCAATGCTTTGATCTAGCGAGCTCGTAAACGATGACCACAAAATTTGTGATTGCGACAACCAAGGCACCAATGAGGTCCACCAATGAGGATCTTTATCAAAAAGCGACGGGAGCAAATTGAAAAGCACAATAAGCTCGAATGTCGTCCCTTGCAACATGATGCTAGACAATGTCAAACAAACTTGTCTGTATTTCCGGAACATGATTCAAAATACATGTTCTTCATATACGATGGTCACCTCGGAACCAGTCGAGAGTATTTGGAGAGTTCGACCAAAGATGAATCGTCCCTGAAGGAGGGGGATTCATAATCGATCGAACATAAAATACCAACTGCAGAAGCATAACAGCCACAGAAGGTTCCAAACCAGGTAAAGATGTCCTCTCAAAGCGAGCAACATTAGTTTTGTATATGAAAGGCCAGACTTATATCTCAGTTGAGGGAAGCACGTTCCTTAGATAAACAACTGCTCCGATAGCCTTCTTCGACGCATCTCCAAAGCTGTCCAGTTTAGAGCTAGACGAGCCCGAAGAACATCTGAACCAGCAAGGGATGCTTAGCAATGAGAGTTCAGAAAGCTCGTTCCAGTACATTTTTCATGTAACAATGTGATCAGCAAGCAGAAGCTGATCCCAATCTGATGCGAGTTTCAACAAACTCTGCATAAAAATTGCGACTATAACGGGAATAGAGGCCAGCTATCTAAGCTGATGAAAGAGACGAACTCCATCTGAGAAAACTATCCTTCCCAGTTGGAATTCCAGCCTCTTCAGAATGTCAAATCTGAAGCCTAAAACAATGCGAAACAGGTGCCACAGAATTACGAGAGCCCTGTGTATTGATTCTCCAATAAATTCGCAAGACGTGTCCTTATATTTATACTCTTCCAGGTCTCCTTACAGAATCTCCTTGCAGTTCAACAAACAGTTCTTCAAAATGAAACCACTTGCCTCGAGGAGCAAATTCACTTATCGTCGTCCATCTATGAATGAAGCGATGGCTACATGACTGAGAGCTCTTAGTTCAAATGAATAAATTACAAATTGACCTGTTATCAACGTCATCTATTTTTGCTCACGTCTCCGACTGAGCTCATCAAAATATCTTAATAGTTGCGATAAGAACGATATGCAATTTTGTGGCAAGTCTCTCAAACCGAACTGTCTCCCAGCGGCATCTCTCATTCTTGGAAGTATCAGAAGTGCAGCAAGAGTTTCCTACCTTCCTTCAAAGCAAATGGGTAAAAGAATGTCCATAGAAATAGTTAAGGTCACATAACCTCAAAATTATAAATAGGTATATGATGATAATGTCGGTCACACACCTCCCTCTTTTCTCGAGTCTCATGGGAGGGAGGCACTCCTGTGACTGAGATTGGGAATAATGTAGGTTGCGCAAAAAAGACTTACCACATGTGATTTGATATGGACCCGGTTTGTGTTCATTAGGGTGTGCTTGAAATTTTTTTTTCATTCTCATAGTTGAGAAAGTATTAGAATCGTCTGAAATTTCACATCTGGAATTCTCAACGGATCTCCACGTTTTGAGACCTTCCGAAGCGAAAATCAAGTTTTGGCGATAGTGTCTGTCTATGGATATGTATGTCCGTATGCCGGCCGGCTGGCCGTCCGCCCGTCCGTCCGTTTGTAAACACGATAACTCATGGGAAAATGGACGGATCAAATGAACCTTAGATACACTTGTTGATTGGTCCAAAAGAAAGGATACCTTAGTTATCCTGCTATTTTGGAATAGAACTCAAAAAGCGGAAGCATATTCAAAATTTTTGAGACCCTTTTTTTCGAGATTTCATAATTCTATGTATGGTTCTCCGTGGCGTTTGGAAATTCAAACAATTCATCTTTATAACTTTTCCCGATCAAGAGAAAAGTTTCAGAGTAATAGTATTTTCAATATTCAAAAATATAAAAGAAAATGGAGATTCTGCGCGGAATAATGCACGATATGGAGAAAACTAAGAGGAAAAAAAACGTTGCTTTTTGAGTGCCGCATGAGATTATCATATCGATTTCTCTCGTGAAGGTGTCTTAGATAATAGACTTAATATAAAAACTTTCGTCAAAAGTCGAGCGCGAAGCGCGAGTGCCACGATGAGAATGTGTACGTTAAAGCCAACAGAGCTCCGAGAAAGGTAATCTTCATCTATACCTAGTTACGTTGAAAATTAAAAATATGAGGTTGCATTGATTAACTGGGATGTAAAAGAGATTGATTTGTGCAATTCACTTTTGAATCTGCATAATTATTTGAATCAACAATAGCAAAAGCATTCCGAGTGCAAGATAGAAATCCCCGAGCGTGAAGCGCGAGGTTGGAAATTTACGAGCGCGAAGCGCGAGTCACATACATTTTCGAGCACACAGCGCGAGATCTAACGTACGCGCGCCCTAGGCGTGCTGAAACTTGCGAGCGAAGCGCGCGACAAGAATGTGCTCGTGAAGAGGGTAGATTTTTACATTCTCATCATAACAAGAGGGTATTGGTTTGATGTGAAAATCGACTTTCGCAGAATTTATGGAATCCCAACGTTTTGAGACATCCTGATTCCGAAAAGGTAGTTTTTAAGTTTGGTTTTTGTCAGTTTTCATCGTCGTTGTCGTCGTCGCCTGTATACTCCATAACTTTTGAAAGACTACTCGGGTTGGATTGCCCTTTGGCACCCATTACGAGGGACTAAAAAGACAGAACAAATTCGTTCACAAGCTATTTTGGATCAAAAATAAGAGAGGGGGAGCATTTTGAAAAATTTTTTGGACTTTTTTTCCGAAACTCAAAAATCGTAACTACGCTTTCTCATAGTATGTGGAAAGTGAAACAATTTATCTTCATGATTTTTATTGATAAAAACAAAAAGTTTTAGAGTAATGGAATTTTCAAAATTCAAAAATATGAACCAAAGTGAGAATTTTTAGCCAAACAACTCAAGATATGAAAAAGTTTGAAGGAAAAATGTTTATTTTTGGGAGCCCTCCAGGATGATCTATACAACTTTTCATGTTTTCTAAAAGAATCGAAAATTCAGATTTTGGTGGCACAAAAAATAATTAAAAATAGAAAGATTCATTACTTGGTCAAATTAGGTAAGTCACTGGAAAATATGAATCAACTCAAATTGTGTGCGAAAAAAAGATCTACAAATTTGGTAAGATTAACTTTTTGGTAAAGGGGTGAAGGAGCTGGTCCACAAATGTCCGGCGTTTCAGGTTCTGGTCGATTACTTATGTCCCTCTCCTACTGAAGGAACTGGTCCATAAATGTCCGGCGTTTCATATACTGGTCTAGTATGTCCTGGGTTATTATGTTCTGGTTTATTATTTCCTGGTCGATCATGTCCTGGTTCTGGTGAAGGGACTGGTCCATGAATGTCTGGCGTTTGAGGTCCTGGCCGATTATGCCCTGGTCCTGGTGAAGGGACTAGTCCATAAATGTCCGGCGTTTCATGTCCTGGTCTACTATGTCCTGGTCGATTATGTTCTGGTCCTAGTGAAGGGACTGGTCCATGAATGTCTGGCGTTTCAGGTCCTGGCCGATTGTCTCCTGGTCCTGGTGAAGGGACTAGTCCATAAATGTCCGGTGTTTCATGTCCTGCTTCATTATGTTCTGGTCGAAAACGTCCTGGTCCTCTTGAAGGGACTGGTCCATGAATGCCCGGCGTTTCATGTCCTGCTCTATTATTTCCTGGTCGAATACGTCCTGGTCCTCTTGAAGGGACTGGTCCATGAATGTCCGGCGTTACAGGTCCTGGTCGATTATGTCCTGGTCCTCGTGAAGGGATGGGCTTATAAGTGTCTAGCTTGGCAGGTCCTAATCCGTGGGGTCCTGGTCCTGGAGAATATCCTGGCGGTAGACGGTTCCCAGTTCCACAATCACGACCATCCAATTTAGCATATGCCACTGCTAATATCACAGCAAATAGCATCAAAATACTTGAAATATTGCTCATGATGAATGTTCATGTGAAAGTGAAAAAAATGCAAATTAATTCAAAAAGCATGGTTGTGGGCACATTGTTCCTGTGTGAAGTCTTGAAGTCAAATGATAATACTCGTAAACGGAAAAATTCGCTAATGTTGAGTACTCGGCTTATATAATTTAAATTAGTTTATTAAAACTTCAGGAAATATGACCTTTTATCATGCAGAATGTACAAAAGTTATGATAAAAATAGAACAACTGAGCACTAAGGGTCACTTTAACCAAAATTTCTGCACAGATTTTTCATTTTGCGCACGAAGAACTTTTGTATCAGAACACAACCTGAGATAAATATTTTGAAATGAACGTGATTCTATTCATTGCTGATAGAATATTGCATGCGCTAAGTGCCATCACTTCCCGTCGCTAAAAAAAAAAAATAAAACGAAGTATTTTATTACGAATACTTGTGAAGAACTTTAGGCAGTTATATTACAATATAAAAGAAATCTGAGTAATGTTGTGTCGAACCAACTCATGCTTTCACTTATCCCCAAAGCTATAATATAAACCTTATTTTAGGCATCAATCTCAAAAATAATAGTGCTCTAAAACACTCGCTATTTCGATGTTTTTACTTAAGTCGATTCGCTGCTATGCTTTCTTGTCAACAAAACATAAAGGGTATGCAAGAGAAGGTAATTCTCAAGAGTGGGCCATTTGAATCTAATGAAATATGTGCAATTTATCGGAGCTTCTGATCAAAATATTTAGTACAAAATTCGGTATAACTGAATCAAATTTTGATAATCAAGTTTGAGGGAAAAATGTGCAAGATGGCAGAAAAAAGTTTTTTTTTTACTAAACAGAAGAAATCACTATTTCATGTGAACAGTTTTTATCGAAATGAATTGATCCATGGTAGATATGAGTATTGCAATTAGAGTCCAAAACCTGATCAGCAATATCAAACAAGCCAAAGAAATTTTTTTCTGTACTTGCAATTATTAAAGAATTTTATGTTATTTGGTGCGTTTTTTAAAGTAGGTCAGAAAAAGAAGGCCACATTGGAAATTAATTTTTTGATTGACATCACTCCATGGACATAAAAAGAACTTCATACTTCATAGAACATGCGCAAATAATACTTACAACATGAAACTGATGGTTGCAACGTTTATGCTAAACGAAAAATAAAAAATGTCCTTATCTTAAATTTAACGCTCGAATTTAGTAGTTTTTTTACTGAATAACTGTAAAGAAAATTTGATCCCCCTAGCTGCTGAAAAAGCAGTCAATTTCAACCCCTGAGTATCAAAAATCGATTGAAAATTCTAAAATATTTTCAAAGTTTCCCATCTTTAAGATTCATTCCAGGATAGATCATCTAGACTTCATTGCGACCTAATTAAAAAAAAATTAATGTTTTTATATGATGTTCCTAGATGTCTTTTGAGTCGAATTTCACTATTATAAGCAATGATATCTGATTCCTTCTTCAAAAATGAATTTTGAATAATGGTATACACAACAAAAATAGCGCGTGATTTGTATTAGAAAATGCTGTTATTTTGTTAAAAAACATAAGATATTTTGAATCAAACTAAAAATATCTTATTCCGTATGAATCCAAGTTGCATATAGTAACGCCTCATTCTCATTTGTCGTCGAATTTCGAGGTTTTCAATTTAATATCTTCCTGTTAATGTGAAATAAAAATAATAAAATTCCAGTTGGTACATAAGATACATCCCTTATACGAGGTGACTCTACGCGCCCGAGTCATCTTTTCGATTGGACATCGTCTGGTTTTTATTCAAAACTAGTTTAAAAATTGGGTGAATATAACCCTCTTCTGGTCGGCACGAAAAGAAATAACAATATGAATGAAGTTAGCTCTCAAGACCTGATTCATTCGTATTTCAAATCATATAATGTCAAAGTGAAAATTAGGTTAAATCTTGTATTTCTAATAGGAAGGTGAAGAATCTTGTTTAACAAATTTCATCTCATATTTATTGGATAAAGATATTAAGATGCAGTGTTCTGTTCGGGAGTAAAATGCATAGGGAATGTAAAAGATTAGGTGGAGTTTGTGAAACTTTGTGTGACTTCGATGAATTTCCGAAAAAATTGATAAAACTTAGAACGTACGGTCGTGTCAAAAATGACATTGAAACCATTTGTACATTTCATGAAACGAAACATTTGCGACGATATACACTCTATTTTGGGAGGATGTTGCGTCCCCTTTCAAATTTACAGCAAGGCATTAACGGAAGATTTACGAGAATCGTTGGAATCAAAATCAAAGACTGAAGGAGGTGCGAAATGTGATGGATAATAATTTGATTACTGCTGAAAGTTTTATCAAAGAATCCTTAGGTTTTCAAATTTCCACCAGAGTAATTTCTTCTGATCGTGGTCATTCTCAAGAGTTTGTACCGAGTTTGAAGTCAGTGAGTACTTTATGAAAACGTCGAGAAAATAACCTGAAGAACACGGTCTTTTTCCTGAAGTCGTTCATAAAAGTCGTCAGAAAATTACTGAAGAAGATTAGGAAGCAGCTCGAGTTTTTTACGAAGATGATGAAAACAACAGGATGTGCCAAGGAATGGAGGATTGTGTTTCTGTTCGAAACGATGAAGGGGGAAAAGAAAAAAAGCAAAGGCGATTGATCTTTTTCAATTGAAAAGAGTTATACGAACATTACAAGACCTTCAAACTCGATCTGAAGATAGGATTTTCAACCTTTGCAGATTTGCGCCCTAACTGATGTATTCTCGGTGGATCAAGCGGTACTCATTCCGTTTGTGTTTGTACATCGCACGAGAATGTGAAATTGATGCTGATTCCAATAAAGAATGAATATTCCTACAAAATTTGTTTAAACGCGACTGCTTGCAATACGGACAACGAAAAATGCATGTTGGGATCTTGTAACGAATGTCCTGAATATACGCGATTGTCTCACTTCATGTAGAAGAAGGAGTGCAAATGGATTATAAGCAATGGGTCAATGTTGATCAGTGTGATATTATAACAACTTTTCAGTCGTCTCACGAATTTGTTGAGACATAAGCGTTAAAGTTGATGGCTTTGAAGGAACATCATTTTATTGTAAATCATCAAGCTAATTTTTTTAAAGAAAAAAAAAATAAAACCTCATTGATGACGTAGGATCTATGATACTTCGTGATTTTGCTCATGATTCGGCGCGCGTAATACAAGATGCGGTACAAACTCGCTATCGGGTAAGTTGCGAAGCAACTTTGCACCCTTTTGTTATGTACTACAATGCAAATCATAAAATAATATGCAAAAGTTTATACATTCTCTTGGACACTAAAGAACATTCGACTTCAGGCGTGTACACCTTCCAAACGAAATTACTGGAACAATTGTAAATTCTTCTTCCAAACTTAGAAAAGCTGTAGTATTTCTCAGGTGGTGCTGCCAGTCAGTATAAAAACTTCCAGAACTCCATTAGTCTTGCAAACCACAAAAATGATTTTGGGATTGATTGGTGGCATGAAAAAAATTATTTGTCAGGACGACTTTCTCCATTTCTGAGAAGGAAACATTACAGGAATCACTCTCATCAAAGTGATCTTCGATGAAGTGGATTAACCTGATCGGAAGTTAACAGCCCGTTACGCAACTGCGGTAACAATTCCCGGAACCAGAAAACTCTACTGCCTCATACATCTTTCACCTGAAACGCTGAGAACTTAACGAATAGCAGGATCTTCAGAATGGAACGATGTACATATTACTGGACAAAGTACGTTGTATATAATCTCCTGGATAATATCTATAAAGAAATCATAAATATATGGCCACCAGTTCACATTTTTTCATTACGTGTAAAGGATTTTGGAAAAGAAACTTTCTTTCTTCAATTTTACTACATAAACAAGGACCTGATGGTTATTTTTTTTCACTTGTCTCAAAACATCCGCGATTGCCACCTCAGTTAAATCATAAAATTTATGCACATCTTTGCGTAGCTCATTGTCCGAACTTTTGAGTTCCTTTAGGATTCTAATAATAAAAAGATACTGAGGTATCAGACTCAAGCCTTTGGTTATAAGTATGATCTAAGTCAACGTTAACGATTTGCAGCATACTAGAGCTTACACATAACATATCTACTTGCTACCATTCCTACCATTTTGTTCGAAATCGAGTTCATTCATTGAAGACTCAACTACTTTTTCTCGTGCCAATCCAACAGTATCTCCGCAGATATGACAAAGAAAGTTGTGGTCCCTTATGTAAAATAGACTGATGCCTATTTCGACCGATGAAAGTGATAAGTATAGAGTCCTCAGGTAGAATGCAAGGACATTGCTTGTCCAAGTCCAATGTTATTTTCGCAGGAGCTTTAACTCTTCAGAGAAATCTTGACGCTGTTCCTATCATACCAGACGACATCGAGCATGTTTTAACATTTCTGGAGTGAGTATACAAGGAGGAAGATCAGTGGAACCCTTCTCCAATCTTTCGATGACTCTCGAAGAATGGGCAGTAATGCGAAGTAATTTCGCAGAAGACAAATTTCGACCTTACAAGGGCCACGGTGGGTCATGCCTACTCGTTAAGAATGAAAAATAGCCATCTCCTCCTAATCAATACTTTGATCCAGTGAGCTCGTAAACGATGACCACAAAATATGTGATTTTGAAAACCAAGGCAGTCCTGTCCACCAATGAGGATCTTTATCAAAAAGCAACGGGAGATAATTCCCTGAAAAGAACAATAAGCTTGATTGTCGTCCCCTGCAACATGATTCTAGACAATGTCAAACAAACTTGTCTGTATTTCCGGAACATGATTCAAAATAAATGTTCTCCAAATAAGAAGGTCACCTCGGATCCAGTCGAGAATATTTGGAGACTTATATCTCATCTGAGGGAAGTACGTTCCTTAGGTAGAAGACTGCACCGATAGCCTTCCTCGACGCCTCTCCGAAGCTGTTAAGTTTACAGCTAGACGAGCCCGAAGAACATCTCAACGAGCAAGGGATGCAGAAGCTTATCCCAATCTAATTTGAGTTTCAACAAACTCTGCATGAAAATTTCGTCTAGAACCTGAAACTTAAAACAGTCCGAAACAGGTTTCCACAGAATTGCGGCAACAACTCTGTGTTGATTCTCCGGTGAATCCGTAAGGCGTGCTGTAAGCTACAGATAGAAGAATAGGAAGACAATGAAAAAACCAAACTGAGGGTATCCAAACAGTACGTTTTGAGCTCATCTACAGGACGTGATCTCCAAAGTACCTTCTGATAGGTGTGATCTTCAGAATAGATCCAGATACGTTGCAACGTCTTCTCTATTCCGGCTGTTCAAACTATCGGATGAGATCTCCCATCAAGTTTGACGTTCGGAAGTTTTGTTTGAAGTTGGGGCCCCAAATACAGCAGCCCATTCAGAGAAACACCCAAATCAGATCCTTGAGAAGCATTGGGGAACGGTCTCAGTTTTGTACAAGAAATGGTTCCTTGCTGACGCAGTGATGTAGCAAAAAGTTCCTCCGAGAAGATCCCAACTCCTGAGGGTGAGACACTAAGTACTTTTCTCCTAAATCTACATACACTTGTATGATCTAAGCGTGAGCCTGATGCAGAGCAGAATCTCGTCAAAAACGCCGCTTCAGATTCACGTTCATCCTATAAGCGGCAGGACAAAAATCTCCCAATTTTATCTTCTGATCCTTGAATAGAAGCCGAACCATTTAACGACCGTTGACGCAACAGGTTCAACAATTTGTGATTAACAGTGCATTGCAACTCAACAATACGTCGACTGAATGATGATTGCTCCTCAGAAAGCAGACCGGAAAAAATCCATTCGCTGTTCATCAACGCCCTCCACTCTAATGATGGCACACAGTCGTTTTAGTTTGAACCTCTGCGTAAAAGACTCAGATATTAAAGACTGTTGAGCGGCCTGATCGAGAAAAACTCGGGAGAGATGTATATGATCAACAGAATCTTCAGTGTAGACGAGAGCTGTGGCTAGGAAAACATGTCCATCTAATCATATAAGAGATTGAGCGACTTCCGTATTAACGGAAGCTGTGGGGAGTGCAAGCACAGTGCTACTTACATTCAAAGTGGATGATGGCCTGTGTAACATTGTAACTAAATTAACGACCTATCATTTTAACTCTATCTTCGTTTGAAGCATACTCAAATTTAGAACCGCCACAAAATATACACCAGCATAGTTTTCTCTAAAATTTGAAATTTTTTATTTATTTTATTCTGAATTGATGGAATTCAGTTTCCACCAGATAAGTTATCTTTAACCAGCCATATTTTAGCACTCATTGCGCATATCAAAAAAACTCAATTTCTCCCTTTCTTAATAAGCTTTATTTTCTAGGTAGATCTTTTCGTTGTAAAATATTAATTTTACGGATATTTCGATAAAAACTGTTAGAAAATGTGGTTCTTCTGGAAAAAAGGTGATTTTCCATCAGGAATAACTCAGAAAATATTGACTATCTGAAAAATGTTCACATGAAACTTTCTGCTTAGAATTCACCCCTCTATCGGGTTCCAAAGTTATTTTCAATAATATATTTTCTACTTCTTAGAAGGAGCGGCTTCTAACTCCTAGGCAGAAGCACACAATGGCATTATATAAACTTTGTTCCTTGGAATATCTTTAACTTTCTCTTCAATTTATAGCTCAATCGAACCGCTAGATTATAATTCCTAGGGGGAACCCCTTATTCGCTGTACTAATAGAGCTGCGCCTGCCAATCACTTCTACCGTGTCATTTAAAAATTTTCGGAGTCTGCAAGCAGTTTCTTTAGTAATATGCCGAAAAGTTTTTCCAAGTCCGCGCTAATGTGAGTATGTTCACTATCGCACTGATCCACAAGTGTAATCTATGCTCGCTCTAAGTTGTTGCTACTAATGCTTGTCTTGACTAACAGCTTCTGGATTGCCGGCAAAGCAGCGTTCGCATACTCACTCAAATAAGCTTTTTTCGTGTATTGTCTGGATAATATTTACTTTCAATGTTCCATCAGGTAATAATATTTTAATTCTTACTCTAACATTATTTCAAGCTACAAGTGTCTTTCTTACCGAATTCGATAATATCCTATGTTGTATCAGTCCGCTGAGTTCATATCGGATCACATGTGGCAGTCTTCTTTGCGCATCAATCTCTTGCGACAATTCTTTCTCGCGCCATTTCTTCTGAGAAGATTGGAAATTTTGTGACAAGTCTAAGGAACTGAACGGTATCTTCGTGCGGCATCTCTCACTCTTGGAAGTATCAAAGGTGCGGCAAAAGTGCCCCACCTTCCTTTAAAGCAAATGGGCAAAATGATGGTCACGGAAATAATTTAGGTCACATAACCTCAAAATGATAAATCGGTTCATGAAAACAATGTCGGTCACATACCTTCCTGTTCTCGCGTCTCATTGTGGGGAGGCACTTGTGTGATTGGGATTAGGAATAATGTAGGTTACTCAACCTCAAAATGGTAAATCGTGTAACGCTAGAGACTTGCCGAACTTCTTCTACTTTTGAGGATGAGAGATGCCGTAGAGAGATAATTCGTTGAGGGATACTTGCCACAAAATTTCCAATGTCCTCGGGAGAGATAGCAAGGGAGAGACATGCGCAAAAAAGACTTGCCATGTGTGATTCGATATGGAATTTTTTTTCTATATTCTCATCATTCATGATTGAGAAAGAATTAAAATCGTCTGAAATTTCACATCTTGAATTTTCAACGGACCTTAACGTTTTGAGACCCACTGGAGCCGAAAATCATGTTTTGGCGATGGTGTCCATCTGTAGGTTTATATGGCCGTATTTCTGACACCCTTTTTTTCGAGATTTTATGCACTGCAACCTCAAACTGAATTCACCCAAACTCGCTCCTTCTTCGAAACGAGATCGTGGATGGCTCCTGGACGAGACGGTGCGGGGGGTTTGGAGAGGGGCGCTCTCCTCGCTCCACTCTCCGCCATCCTCGCGTGTATTCGGCCCTGACTGTTTACGTTTCAGCTCACTCGAACTTCTTTCAAGGCCGTCGATACCCAAGCCCGAAGCTGGATTAGGTTTGAGGTTCCACTGTAATTCTATGTACGGTTCTTTGTAGCATTTGGGAATCCCAACAATTCCTATTTATAACTTTCTTCGATAAATAGAATAGTGTCAGGGTAATAGCATTTTCAAAATTCAAAAATACCAAAGAAAGTGGAGATTCTACGCGGAATTACGCACGATATGGAAAAAACTGAGAGGATTATTAGAAATAATTAATTTCACTACTCAGGAACATGCTCGGAATTTTCGGAGTGGGAAAATGTAAATGAAAGATCAATTAAAATGAAAAACTAGGAATTTGGCAAGGAGATATGAAAAGATAACTTTATTGTTATCTTCTCACGAGTTAAAAAAAAGATTCACAATTACACATCCACAAAGGTGGCAATTATTCCCGTGTTCAGTTCTCGCACGACTCACGCGATGCTCGATTAGGCGTATGCTGAATCATTGTCATTCAGGCCGTTGACTAACCTATGCACCTATACTACACTTACAAATAATAACGTGATATGAATCCCGCATCTTTAATTTTCAACGGATCTCTACGTTCAAGGACACCCTGAAGCCGAAAATCATGTTTTGGCGATGGTGTCTGTATGTCCGTCTGTCTGTAAACATGATAGCTCAACAAAAAATGAACGGATCAAGTCAGTCTTTGATACACTTGTTTGTATAATAAATAGCTCACTCGATTTCTCTTGTGAAGGTATATTTTAGATAATAATTTCACATATAAAAACTTTCGTTTAAAGTCGGGCGCGGAGCGCGAGTGCCACGATGAGAATGTGTACCTAAAGCCGAGAGAGCTTTGCGAAATGTAATGTTTATCTATACCGGATTACGATCTAAATTAAAAATATGACGCACACTGAAGGAGAACGTTTCGTTCTATTTTTGTCCTGACTGAACTTCTTTATTGATGATAGGCTGCATGATTATTGAAATGCGTACTGGTATGGTCACTATATAAACTTTCGTATCCCTGAGAAGTTGAAAATGTAGGATTATGAAGGAACAATGCTGATTCCTTAGCGGATTTTGACAGACTTTCAGAAACAACTATAGAAATGTCCGTCAATGTATACGCATCTGAAGCACATTGTAGCCGAAATTGCGTGACCAGCAATGTTCAAAGCTTTTGGACCACTGTGAAAAGTTTTCCGATCGGGCTCAAGTTTTGCATGAGTGATTTTTTATGTGAATGGCACTATTTGAGCCTCAAGCATTACAACTACATTAAATACATTAGTATTTTTCTACTGCCTACTATAATTTGCATAGATAGAAATAAGGCGGATTCGTGGCTTTAGCATCCGGTAAATATTTTCTTTTTTTCTAATGAATGATTCTTCAATTGAAAAAAAAAATCTTCACTGCAAGTGACTCAATCACTTGACCTACTCATAGATAAGTTACGAAATTTACACTTTAGAAAATCAAGTCCTCTGGAATAACATGATCCTCATTTTTGGTGCGAGGAAAACATTCAGAGATACTAGGTTTTTGGCATTCAGGAAATCATCACTTTCTTTTGAAAATTTTTGTATTTATAATGCAAAAGCTATTCCTCTTTATTGAAGGGTTATTGCCGAAGAGATAATTGTTTCTGGAATAGGGCATAACTTTTCGCCGTCGAACAATGTTTACTTATCAAGGTCAAACAAATCTTTGGTATAAACAAAAAAACTAAAGAAACCCATTTCTGTGAATCAATTAATTTTTCATTCAGTACTCAGAAAAATTAACTGTTTGCATTGCGCATCAGATATAAAAAGGAAGAACACACGCAGTAAATCATATTGAAGGTAGTATTTTTTTTCAACACCGAGTGTGGCGAAGAATTATGTTTTAATTAGGTAAATTAAAATGGGCCATATACGTCTCGAATTTCACATGCTGCTCTCGAAGGAAATTAATACCCAGTTGTAAATGAGACTGCACCGCAGACAATGCACCAGCTTTGAAAAAAATATTGCTCATTATCGTAAAACGCTTCATGTACAGCTCTCATGTCCATAAAGCAGATGTTAATTAGTTCCATATTCTTGTAAGATTCCTAAATACTACCTTACTATCTATTATATATCTTCCGTACTACTATTCTTACACTTCGAATGCCGAA
Source organism: Neuroterus valhalla (assembly GCA_011762715.2). NCBI lineage: Eukaryota > Metazoa > Arthropoda > Insecta > Hymenoptera > Cynipidae > Neuroterus > Neuroterus valhalla. Next base: position 2,141 of record WSXT02184579.1, on the reverse strand, counting down.
AATTTTACTTTTATCTCATTAGGCCCCAGCCTTGTTCTTCTTCTTTAGAAGTAATTTATCTACTCTCACTGTCACAAATTTTAAGATAGAAAAGGGAAAGGGCAGATGCATAAAAGAAGATGGAGATTCGCGCAAGAAGTTTATTAAAGAGAGGAAGAGAGGAGGTGTGGATAAAATCCGAAAGATGAATTTGAAGATATAGCAGACAGAGGTTTGTGAATGAGCTTTGATATTGTGCAACATAATATGAAGAGGAAAGGTTGTTGATATACACCGGAAAATGGAATAGTAGTTTCGAAAGTGAAACAAGGAGAACAAAGAGGAATTGAACCGGAATGTAGAGGAATAAATATAATTTCACCGAATCAGACAGAATTCTCCTTCGAAAGGTATAGGTGTGTTACACAATATTCATGTGCCTAATAATATTATGAATAGAAGGTTAAAATGAAGGAAGGAATCATCATAGGAATGTTTTTCGGTACGGAGGCAGATCTAAAATCAGAGGAAAGGAAAGAAAGAGAAAATTCGAGAGAAACAGTACCACTGATCTTTGGAGATACAAATAAGTTATGTTAGGATGGATGAACCAAGGAAAGATAAATATTTGTTGACCAAAAGTTCAAAGCAGTCTTGCAAAAAGGCCTGAAGAGGAAGGAAACGAAAGCCTCACAGAAATGATATGCAGGTAACGAGGATAATAAAGCTCGTATTTATGGTGTAGAATTAACAATATAGGAATCATGTTCGGAAAGCTATAGGAAGATCGGTGGGGCTAATAGAACAGATATGAGGAATAAGGAAAATAAAGTTTCGGAAATATTAGGATGAGCAAATAAGGTTGTTTTATGTGTTATAATGGCCAATAAAGCTCTAGTTCGAAAAAAATAAGGAAGCTAGAGAGTTCTGAAAGTGATGGACTAGAAAAAAGCATTATAGAAACATAAAAAGCAAAAAGTATACTGAAAGTCGTAATAGGAAAGGAAGAAACATTTAGGTTTCAGAAAAGGGTAGAAAAGGTACTCAACGGGGAGAAGAGGAGGGGGAAAGTAAATGAGAATATTGAGATGGTTGAAAAAATATAAATATCCTGTGAGTTACAAGAACCAGTATGGACAAAAATCAGAGAGGGAGGGAAGAAAGAAGAAAAATTGAACATGGTTTAAGTATGAGAGAATACAGATGGAAGATATATAGTAGAATCAAGAGAAGAAGAAGGATTGGTAAAATAGATTGAGAAATTCAAGAGAAGAGGAAATGGCGAAATAGTCCCCGAAAGTTCAGAATCGTAGAGGCAAGAGAACAGAAGAGAGAATTCAGAGGATGGAGTAGTGCGAGAAATATTAGATGGATATGAACAGATTGGATGAAAATAGAAAAGACGGACCAAAATAGTGAAAAAATGAAGTATTAGTGAGGAAATATATGATAGTAGAAGAAGATTGGAGGAAGGAAAGTTTTATTTCAATTTAGATGTAGAGAGAAACTGGAATGAAGTTAGATAATAAAAATGTAGAAGGGGAAGATAGACCTTACCATAGCGTAGACTCTTATGCGAATACAGCAGAAAAAGAAGGGAAAGGGAAGGGAACAGAAGGGAATGGGACCGGAAGTAATCCTGAAGATAAGCAGTGATTCGAGACAAGAGAAAATTATTGTTTGAAATAGAAAGTATTATTTATTTGAAACGGCGATATAAGGTGAAGTGAGTTGGTAGAGTACACTTATACATGGAAGGAGGCACAGGGAATGAACATCAATAGTTAATGTTACTATGGACGATTAGGTAGAGGCCATAAGGAGGATACAGATAGAAGGGACAGTTGAGGAGGAAGTCGAAAATTGGGTGATACGAGGCTTCTAGGATTGAGAATGTAGGTAGAGAGAAAAAATAATATTAGGAACAGAATCAATAGGATGTAAAATCAAGAAAAGCGGTGCGATGGAGGTAGGGAAAGAAGGTGTTTGATGAGTATTATAATATGGATGAAGAGAAACATAATAAAACGATAAAGAGGGAGATAGAAAAATGTGACACAAAAAGAAAATGGTATAGTGAATAGTACAGAGAGAGAGAGAGAGAGAGAGAGAGAGAGAGAGAGAGAGAGAGAGAGAGAGAGAGAGAGAGAGAGAGAGAGAGA
>WSXT02184568.1:9810-20673 GCA_011762715.2 Neuroterus valhalla | reverse complement strand
TCGCCTCATATGTGAGTGACCGAATTATACCCCCCCCCCCTTCCCACCCTTACTCCCCCACTACTCCTTCCCCTAGCTTTTTCTTCATGTCAACAATTAAGTTCGTGAAAAGCGTTGAGCTTTATCGGGCACCCCTGCCTCAACCCCCTATCCATCCAGAAACCCTCCGAGATCCTGTCCCGTCTCTCACTCTATCCTTCGTCCCTTCATACACCTATTGTCTACTATCTATTGTTGATAGTGCTCCCCCCTGAATCTCGCCTGCGTCTCCGTCAATAAAACTTTTCGCTACATCAACGTTATTCCTGTATAATTTTCCTGCTAACCCCTGTCCCCTTTCTTATGAACTGGCACTAGCAATCCCGCTCTCCACTCGCCTGGAGTCCAAGACTGCTGCCTCCGACCTCCTCTACTTTTTCATTTGAATCTCTATCTCCTCTTCATTCAACTCCGTCCCCCCTTCACCTTTCGTTCGTCTACTTCTCTTATCTCTTTTTCGTTGGTCTGAGCCCTGAAATGACTCTTTGAAAAACTCTCCACTCCTCACTTCTTATCTTATGACTTATTCCCTCCTTACGCTTTCTAAACCTATCAATTATCTTCTACACGTCTCCCTCGGTCTTAACACTTTTCAACTTCTCTTCTAGATCTTCCTCTCTCCCTTTACACATCAACCCAAACTCCTTCCTAATTTCTGCGTACTCCTCCCTCTTAGCGGTACCCTCATTCTATTCTTCATACTTCTTTTCAACTCTTCTCTTCATCCTTTTGCATTCTCTATCCCACCACGGTTTCACCATTGCCTTTTTTCTTCTTTCCAAATCTTTTCTTTTGCCCACACCTTTTCACCTTCACTTTTAGATCTTCCCATATCTCTTCCTCCAACTCCCCTTCGAAACTTACTTCTCCTAACTGCTCCTAGTATTTCTCTATAGCCACCCCCCCCCCCCTGTCCATCTCTTGCTCTTCCCCATCAAAACTTCTTCTCCTTGCCTTCCGCCGCCTTCCTCTCTTATCCACAAGATTAATGGCTGATAGTCCGATTCTATCGTTCCTTCTACTGCGGATCTCTCTGTCTTCTCCCATCCTTGTATATTTATGACCACATAGTCTATCACTGATTCCCCCACCCTGCTCACATATGTGTACTCTCCGTGTTTGTTTTTTAATCCTCTCCATCCCATCTCTATTGTATACCGTCACAAACTTGCACGTCACCCCTCCTATCTTTACAGCCCTCATTTGCATCCCCTGCACCCCCTTGGTAGCCTTGGTTCGGGCTTGCCCCATTCCTTGCTCTCTACCCCCGTTTCTACCAGTCCAACAACATCAAATCCCTCCACAAATCTCCAAAAGTCCTCATCCTTCATTCTTATCTTTGCTACATTCCAAAAGAGCACCTTCATCACTCCTTCGCCCTGCTGTTCCCATACCCCCCTATTTCCTACTAAATAAGTTCCTCTGCACTTTTCTCAGCTCCTCTTTCTCTTCATCCCAAACCAGCATTTTCTCCTCGATTTTTATTTTCTGATATCCTACCTTCTCCGCTCTTCCTCCACTCCTCTATCTCCTATCTCTGACATTCAGCAGGCTTTGAATTTCTCTCTTTTCCAGATTGTTATCGATTTATACCTTCTTATCCCTAATCATGCTTTTACTCCGCATCATCGCCAACTCATCTTGCCAGTTCTCCAACTCCACCACCGCTACTTCATTTCCTTTTTTCCCCTCTACCCTCACTTTAGCCACCTTGCCCTGAAACTCCTCATACCTTGTAGCAGTGCTTCCAGTTCATCCCGTTCTTTTCCGCTTCTTAACTTTAAGCCCTCATAACGATATTATTTCTTTTACCCTTCGTCTCTCTCATCTCCATTCTTAACTCCATTGCCCTTATTCTTTCTCTTGTCACCACCTTCTTCTTCTGATTACCACGCCCTCCCACTTTCTCTGCAATCATGCTCTCTATTTTTTCCCAGATACACTTATGTTCTCCTTCCATCCTGCAACCTTTTCTCATATCCAACCTACCCTCTGCCTCCACAAACCTCTTGTCGGTTCTTTCCATCCATGCCCTTATATCCTCTTCCACCAGTTTTATCTCATCTTTTTCCTTCCTGATCAACACAGCCACTGTCTATAAATTTGTTACTTTCTCCCTCAGATACTTCATCTCTTTTTCACTTTTCTCTCCCCTAATCCTTACGTCCTTCCTCATACCCTTCACTTCCTCCCTGAGTGCCCTGACTTCTGAAATAAGCAACCCCATGTTCTCCTTCTGCAGCTGTTCTCCCATTTTCGTAGATGACCTGCGGTTGCTTTCGCTCTGCTTGCCTTCACGTTTCTTCCGATCCCCCAATAAAACCTTCACCCCTCCTTCGTGCACCGCTAGACACCAAGCTAACTGGAGAGAAGCCTGCTTTCTTCCCGCCTGTCTCACTCCCAGTGCTCTCTTTGTTACCCTCAGCCTAGGTCTCTGCTTACTCTTCTACCCATAACTTAGACTGCTACCACTGCGGTGACTGCCTACTGCATCCGACAGATGTATCTGTACTCTTTTACCGCTTCGCTGCAATATCCCTCTATTTTTACATTTTTCTCATTCCCAATTCCCCTCAACAACTCAATCCTTCACATAACAACTTTTCGTCAACCTAACCTGACTTTTCCTATTCAACCTAATTATATCCCTCCTACACGTCGAAAACTACGTCTCCTACCTTTAACTCACCTTCTGCACCCTTACACACCACCTGAGCTTCCAAACTCACCCTCCATTCACACCTTCAGCACAAATTCTGTAAAACTTCATCACCACCTGTTAACTAGCACACTCCACTACCGCCAGCAACATGCAAGTCCGCCTACAAAAGTATATTTACCTATGGTAATATTTTCCCATCTGCCATTTGAAACACAAATTGTTCCCATCCAAACAATTCATTAATATCTTACTTCCGGGGTCGATACCTTGATCTGAAGATAAACGGAGAGGAGAGACTTCAGCATTCTCATGCAGAGACTCTTTCGGTTATATAAACCTGAATTAGTACTGCCCTTCAAGAACATCGGAGTATTGATGGGCACCAAGCAAATTTTGGCGAGTATCATCTTCAGTGCTTCGACAAGAGCCTGGAAACTCAAAGATAGCTTGAAGCATACATTACTCATGGTATATTTGAAGACTTGGTGCCAGCGTATAATAAAAATTGAGTAAGAAGTGCTGTTTAAGATTATGTAGCCAAAATATGCGCGATCAAAGTATGCAACTAGACATCTGCTACGTCTTCCTGTATTAATATCTCCAGAAGCTTTACTCCTAACACAACTGTACTCATAAAGCCAGGCTGCAGGAGCTATTGTCCATATAGTAGACCAGGTTTCACCGAGGTATATTATATCAGCATCCGTATTCAAAGAGGCAAGCTCCGAGAAATTAGAAAAGCTATGAACATTCCAAAAGAAGATACGATAGCCAGGGCCAGCCATCCCTGCAGAATGTCGATATCTGAACTGCTCTCTGACCTCTCTGCAGGCGAAAGCTAGGACATCCGTAAATAACGTTAGGTTAAATAACGTTAAAGAATCTGTCGATTAGACTATTGTAGGAAGTGGAAGATGAGGGTTTATTATGTTTTTGCCTTGACCTGGCAACTTTCTTGACTGTGGATGGGTGATCGTCAATATCATCCAGGAAACACGTTTCTTTCCAAATTTGTTTCATCTTGGAGTTCAACAATTTCTAGGTCAGAAGAAAGTTTGCTATCTCCTAAAACTTTCTTCCCCTTCATAAAAGCCTCGATTCCTGACTGTCGAAGCTTTTTCTTAGCATTCCACAGATTTTTTTTCTAGTCACTCATGGAGCACTCTTTTGAAGGGAGGAGATTCCACTTCTTAAGGTAAATATATCTACAGTTAGAACTAAATTGCTCTTCTCCAGCTCATCACATTTGACCTCAAGCAATTGTAACTCTTCCATGAGCGATTCAAAGCCAGTTCCGAGTTTGATTTAACTCTTTTATTTTGCCTAAGTTCTTTCTTGGTGTCAGCAGTATCCACCCTTATAGAAGTTAAGAGTTTCTTTGTCGTTGCGTCAATCATAGTCGCGAAAGGTGGAAACTTTGAAACTCAACACTGGCAGGTATTGGAATCCGGTCTTTGTTTTGAGCAGCTATCGTTGCCGAAGGCCTATATAGATATACAACCCTTGTGTAACACCGACTAGCAGGCGAGCATAGGAGGCTGCCCCTGTGCAAGCGAACTAAAGCCACTTCAAAAAACCGAAGTTTTTATGCTGGCCAGTAGCACCATCCTCAAGGACTGACAAAAAATGACTATAAACCGGATAAAATTTCTCCACATTTCACTCATATGTGGAAATTTTTGTACTCGTAGATATCGGTTTTCTGTCTCCCTCGTTGTACAGTATTTCATATTTCCATAGAATGCTTATAATTTGTATAATATGTATAATATGTATAATATGTATGTAGTTCCCGTGCAAAATCCAGAAATCATATCCTTTTCTTCTTCGTAAATATGTCCCGAAGAAAAAATATTCTTCGTGCAAGTCATGGGACAATACTTTGTCTGAATTTAAATCAAAGTCACTTTTTGGTCAAGGCAGTGAAGATAAAAAGCTTTGTATTTTAACATCCCTTAAAATAATGTTTTTTTATATTCTGTTTCAATTCCAGATTAGTGTAATAGACAGAGTAAAGTATCGGAAGATTCACGAGGAGGTCATGAAGAAGTTAGACAAGGTGGAAAATGAATTCTTGCCTCAAGTGATGGTCGACGCCACAGAGATTATATTTGACCCACTGAAATTCTTTGAACCTAGCAACAAGGATCTTATTATTGCTAACACTGGGCAGGTAAGATACATTTTCTAGTATGTAAAGTCAAGAAAATAGTTTATTGGGTTCCAAGGGTAGAAAAGAAGACGATTTTGATCACCTGTTATGCGCACTTGTATCGCAAATTGCTATTCCAGGTTTAAAATCAGATTTCAAAAAAAAAACTTGCAACATTATACGTTTGATTTGATATAATTTTGTATTTTAAAAAAGGTATGTACGGCAATGGAATTGAAATATGGGCATGAATCATACTAGACGTAATTCCCTGAAAAATAGAAGAAAATCATCCTTGTGATATAGAATTCACGGTTTGAACTCAGTGCGGTTCTAAAGTTTCAGGTGCTTTCATGCCAAAATAAAGTAAAAGGGTATGGAAATTTAGAAAAATAGTATTGACAATTCTATCGGGAATAATAATGAGTATCAAATCATCTTGAACAGTAGAATTTCCCATTATATTGTTATGTAACAAAGTGAGGAAAAAAACTTTTCCATTTGAGGAGATGGCCTGCCCGCAGCTGTTGGAAGTCAAGGAACCTTCTAGAGAAAATGGAAACTTATGCAAGTATCTGTTTATTTAGGTTTACTCGGGATTAATAATTCTTATTACATTCATTAGGCAGCAGTAGATCTTTTCTAATCTACAAGGCCAGACTGTATGAGACCAGTGAATAACCTTAGGTTTCATATAAAGTGATTCTTTGTTATCGCGTTTGCCCCTATCTTGTGTTGAACCCTTGAATCTAATACCCTCGTATAAGGCTTGTTTCCCCCTTAAAGGCGTAAATTGCCGTATAAGAGATGTCTACGGGATCATATGGTTTACAGAAATGATTTCCTCAATGCTCCACCCGGAGGTTTATTAGCACATCACAATCAGAAAGGATGCTATGTGCTATTTCCTCACGGAAGTCACATTTACGACAGTGAGTACTACTGTTAATTTTATTGTTAGTCAGGTGTTCCTCAAGCGGCAGTGGTCTGAGAGCATTTCTGTCACTTCTTTCACCTGCTTTCTCTCCATGTTCAGAAGTTTCATAGCCTTTTCTAGACATAGTTTTTTAAAAACTTTTTAGAGTATGTCATTTCTTTAACCATACTCCAATATCTTGCGTGCTCCTCCAGGAGACCCTTCTCGGTGGCATCTCAGCCGATGATGCGAGGCACTGCAGCATGGTTCAGGTCCATTGACGGCTTTTGTATTCCCACAGTTTGCAAGCATATCAGCTCTCTCCTTTCCTTTAATGTTCACATGTCCCGGAACTCAGATTAGATCCAATTTCCTACCCCATTCGCAATAATAATAATAATAATGATAATATTCTTGTGTTGTTATTCCTCTTCTACATATTGGAACATCACAACCACTTTCTCCTCGCCATCTATTACAAACATTCCTTAGGCCTGATCTAACATTGCACCTTTGCACTCTTCGCTTTCGACTAGTGCTAAGACTATTTTAAGACGGACTGCTGCCTACACAGTAGCAAGTAACTCTTTTATTTGTGAAAAAATCATTCCTTTCTGACCCGCTTGTACATCTGAGATGGAATTTATTGTCCTCAGCTTCCTTCAACAACATTGCTGCTAGACCGAGGAAACTGGCATCGATGTGCAGTTCTGTTTTTCTCTAAGAATCATACTTCCGTGAAATCAGGTGACTAGTCATCGCTTCCTTAAAGCCGCAAAATACCTCGTTTTCCAATTTGATCTTCAAATAAGGAATATCACCTTCGAGCAGATTGTAAAGTAGAATAGTTTTGCCGGTGAACTGAGGTATAAATCTTCGAGAGAAGCCGATCTTGACAAGGAATCTTCGAAATCCTCGTGCATTTTGAGGTTTAAAAAAATTAAGTATCGCATAGACTCTTTCATGAACAGGTTCAATGGTCTGGGTAGAAAACAACTACTTTGTCTCTTCAACATCCTGGAATATGCTGCATTAGTCAGCGGGCGTTAGTAAAATCAAAAACCATTCGCGTGAATTGTCTCGTTTCATCTGATATGATAATCGTATTTTGCTCTCCATTTTTCCTAGCCAGAGGGAACGACAAACCAATTACTTTCACCTAGCATTTTTAGATGATCATGTATTTCTAGTAATGAAAAATTCATACGCTCGGTTTGTTAGTTAAGTTTACGGTAATCTACTACAAGTCTTTTGTGCTTGTTTTTTTTGGCTTCTGAAAGAATCGGTTCCCGTATGGTTGCTAAGTTTCTTCTACTATATTTGCACCGAAATACACCGTATGATAATCAATAGCCGCATCTTTTATATACTCCTCAACTGCGTGGCAATTTTTGATAGTTGAGAAATTCTACTCTACTACCCTCAGTGTTGGTTAGCATGGTTCATTGTTTCTGATTATGCCTTCAGCATATTTTGCAAATTAATTTGCGATAATTTTCCGCGTACAGTCTGCAGAATGGCCAAAATGATTACATTTGTAACATCTAAGCTAGCCACTTTCATTGTTTATCGACAATCAACGATCTGAATTCCGTCCGTTTCGTTATTCGAATCTTCTGAAATCAGTGTTTTGCGGGTGTATACTCATTTAGTTAATCTATAAGTTGGACTAAAAGTATATTTTCTTTGCATTAGCAAAACCGGCAGCTATGTCGTTCGAAGGAATGGTTACGAAAATTCAAGCACATCCAAAACCAACGGCGTAGTTCGTGGTTTATCAAGCTCAATTCAGTCATAAAGGGCGAAAATAATATGAAGTGGTGCTGGAATTCATAGCAGCCCTATAATACATGGCCAGAAAGTGTTATTGTACAGGCCAAAATCCACTATAAGAGAGACAATATAAAGAGACAGAAAACTATACCGATTCTGAGGAAATACATAAACTGTTCAAGGTTAAGAGATTCCAGAACAGGAATAGAAGCGACAATCAATGTCCTCGTTTCAATCCATCAAGACGGCAAGGATTTTAAGGAAAAGATCGTTATCACGTACACTGTAGCCGAGTAATTTGTTATTACTGCGTTAAGCAAATCATGTCATACCTAATTGCGGATTTAAAAATCATTCTATTCCAGCTTCTGGTCTTGGAGGTAATTTGAAAACCATGCCCAAGGATAATAACCGCAGTATCGAGGAAGTTTGGAATCCCAATAAATCTGATAAAAGACGCTCATGAAATATCTTTCAGGAAAGAGCGAGGCAAGTGAAAGCGAAGCTTATAGTACAATTAATGAATCAAAAAATTGTGGGACTAATGATTGCGGAGATTTTTTCCACTTAGACCGAGTTACGCATCGGGAAAAATGCAAGGAGATCCTCAAATTATATATGTTTCTATTGCGGATGTAAAAGTGAAAATAGTAGTTGCTACTGGAGCTGCGATATTAGCAATTTCAGAAAACGATGAAAAGCAATTTTTCCTAAACATTGAAGTAATATAAACTAATATCCAATTCAAAAAATGTGACGAATCCATCACACAGCCATTAGGAATGCTAAGGAAAAAAAAGTTCTGCAAGTAACAAAATTGTGTCATCAGATTTATGCATTGTTGAAACTGAAGATTCACTGATTATTTCTATATCTTAGTTGAATACTTTTAAAGCAATCAGAAAAATTATCCGAAACCTAAAGAACGGGACAGCATCTTCCAAAGTGCATTTCACGGTGCGGCACTGCGGATGTAAGAAGAAAGATTAGAGATGCTTTGTAGAATAATGAAATTCGCGTAGCTATCAACGAGTACAATCAAGCGTACTCGAGAAAGTTGAATATTAGAAGTATAAGCGATGAAGTAGGGACCAAAATAAAAGAATTATCATATGGATAGAAACAGAAGAGCAAAGATACTTTTCAAAGTAAAAAAGTATGAAATCACAGCGGGAGAAGATACAAAATACGAGAATGATTTTTATGAAAATAAGGAATCACTCTGGGAATAGTTTAGAAAGACTGGAGAAGGGAGTAATATAACTGGGTTAGTCAGAATCGGAGATGCAGACTGTGGAATGGTGAGGGATTTGGACGGAGTCAAAGACTGTATAAATGATTTTCTCATGCTGAGAAACTCACACTCGCTGGCAATCGCCTATTTTGCACCTTTCTATCATGTATATCTGTTGTGTGAATTAGCGAATTTATGAATATGTTACACGTGTACCGTATACTTCTGTATGACGGAAAAAAGTCGATTTTCGTCCCAATCTACGATATAAAGAGTGATGAAGGCGACTGTACTAATTATTGAGCGACTAGCCCACTAGGTACCAAGGTCAAAATATCTATTGAGATAATGAAGTTTATAAAGATTCTTTGGTCATAGGGTCCATTAATGAAAAATTTATCATTTTTGCAAAACCAACATACGTTTCGACTTTTTTTTGCAGGTCTTCTTCAAAATGAATATAACCTGTGTTGAGAAATTCAAAAATACGGAACATTTCAAAATTGTCGTTGTTACATTGAAATCTTTTGGAGCGAACATACATAAGCTACTTCAAACGTTGTGTGTCATAAACATAATCAATCATTCATGATGAATTATGACTATTTTTTGAGCCGTACATTACACATTCAGATTGAAACCTTGAGATTTCAAGGAGGCATCAGTGATTCAAGTTGAACTACATTTTTTACGAAAATACGTGTCGTGTTATGGGAGGGCAAGAACAGAGACGTAACATAAGCATAGCCTTATGACCAGAGATTCTTTATAATGTGCGGATTAGATATGAAGCTTGAGAAAGATCATTCAGTGAAGTTCAAGAGTAAACGAAAAAATGTTCTGTACACTCTTCGACCTAGAGAAAGATTCAGACAGAGCTGATAGAGAAAAACTTAAGGAAGGCCTGAAAAAGTATGGAGTAAGTAGTTGACTTCTGAAAGCAAAGAAAGCAATAGATAACGGTAGTAAAGCGAGTGTAAGAGTAAATGGACCGTAAAAATGTGTGGACTGGCGTTTGCAGATGATACGATGGTTACGGTAGAATTAGTAGACGATTTGTATTAGATGATGAGCAGACTGCATTAGAAAAAGAGGCGAGGAAAGAATTTGCAGCAATAGAAAAGATAGAACAAGTTGGTGATTTGGTGTATCATAAAAGTTTATTTACTGCATTCAATATTTGAATGGGAAAAGGTGACCTGTTTCTGGAAACGACGTATTTTATGGAGGTATCAACCAATCCATCGAACAGATTTCCACCTTAAAAAAGGTGAAAAAGTCTATATAATTGATATGGCTCGTCCACTTAACAAAATCTTGAAGACAAAGTGAACAGCCAAGATCCAGAAGTATACCGAACTGAGGCATGAGGTGAGGCTAATATGGAGAGATGTGAAACATGCATCCATTCATCCTATTGTTACATTGTATGCAGGTAATGCGCACGTGAGATGCACTGAACATGTCGAACATCTTGGAGTCATTAGGATACTGACAGTGGCTCTAAAGGCGATTTTATTAAGTACATGTCGCATTGTGAGGAATTTCCTTGACCTTTAGGAAGTTTGCGACCAGTCCGCTTCGGAGTAACAGTTGGTAGCTCTGAAAAAGCATCCAGAGGTGACTCATGTCACCTGCCAGCACAGGTCGAACTTAAAACTACACCATACACTCGATTTTGTGCCTACTTGAACATGATCGCAACAAAAATTGAACTTGGTAGTGAATTTCTCTAAATCTTCGACTCATCAGTCACTTCACTTAGTCCATGGCTGATGATAAAATACCGAGTGATGAAAGCCGAGATAAAGTTGGAAAACACAAATTACATTAAAGAGTACAATGTACAGTGTGTATCGTGTAGCTAAGTATTTCCCATGGGAAACTGGATTATTGTTAAGAAAGCTCTGCAATCAAGATCGGTGTAAAAACGTTTAGAAAATATTTATTATATTACACTGCAAGGGCAGAAAGTGGAAATTCCCCCGATGGTTGATCCCCTCGAGATGTCCTCGGCTTAGCCTCGGGCATCATATCACGCGCTTCAGGATTTTCAAACCTCTGCCCACACGGTTTATACTCTTTTG
>WSXT02184557.1:0-20673 GCA_011762715.2 Neuroterus valhalla | reverse complement strand
TTCCTGGACCCCTACTGGGGGGCTTTGCCCCCCAGACCCCCCTGTCATCTTCCCCGTTTTCGCTCTTCCCCCTTTCCTTGTTTTCTATGTCATTACTTCTTAAAAGCGAAACTGCCAAATCGTCGGAAAATAGTATACACACCTCGGGGAAAACGGGCGATAGCGCCTGCTCGTTGTGTAATGTACTATTATTTCCAACCAAATAAAATTAATTTTTCGATAAAAAAGATGTCGATAACAAAAAAGTTGGATTTCAGCAAAATAATTATGTATTTAACAAAATATTCAAATTTTGAACCCAATATTTCAAATTCCAACTAAAAGATGCATTTCGGAACAAATGTTCGAATTCGCAAACAAAGAAGTTCAATATTCACTCAATAATAGTTTAACTTCCAGCCTACAAACCTGTACCTTCAACTGGATAATTACATCATCAAACCAAAAAAAATCAATAAAAACAATTGAATTTTCAACACGGGTATGACTTTTAGAGTTACTTACTAGTGAAGGCGTCGTACCTCTAAGAGCACCGATGACGAGAACAATTATTTTAACCGAATATTCTCGGTAGAGTCGCTTTAGCTACTCTCTGAGATCCCTATACCTCTCCATTTCCTCGATTCCTTTACCTTTGATGTTGTAGTCGCCTAGGCCGAGGATTCGATCACGAACATAGTTCGGTCACGTTTTGTAAGGAGCACAATGTCGGGTCTCGTGTGTTGGATAGGGACGATTGTCCACAAATTGTATTTCCAGTAGATTCGGCACTCCTTTTTCTCAACAATAGAGTCCTTTCGCCTTAGAGAGTTCGGCAGTAAATGGGACAATTCGATACTATATGCCTTAGGTTTTCCAGGGAGTTTCTAAAACACCCTGCACTTGTTGCTGGAAACTTCTTAAGATAATATATTGCGACGGTATGCATGCGTGGGTATCACACCACCCTAAGACGCAAAAATGAAATCATCTGTGCCTGAATCAAGTTCAGATAGTAAGGCATTTTAGTGGAGTAATACACTGTTCTCGCCTCTGATGTTAAGATTTAGGCCAAGGGTCTCAGCTGCCTGCTTCGTGGCTTTGTAAAGGAACGCTCCTTTTCAACCTCTTTGTGGTTCCTGATTAATTCTGTGAGGGATTCTCTTGCGTTCATGACAATGTGGGCCGTCCTCAGAATAATTCGGTTGTATAGGCATTGGATAATCAGAAGTCCGCAACTGCCTTTACAGCGTGCAATGTGTAAGCGCGGAACGGAAGAGCTGCTTTGCAAGCCTCCATACAGGTCTAGAAGTATGAAGCCGGAACCCCCATACAGATGGTGCTCGCCATCAGTCTAGCCGGATGCGCCGCCATTGCTAGTTCAGGTGGTAAACCAGGTAGTATATCTATATACAATACTTTATATGTATATATATAGATATAGTATCGCACAGGAGAACTAGCAATGGCGGAGCCAATCAGCGCGTGGTACATTCGTCTGCCACACTGTCCCTGGACCCTCTGTAGTATGACCGCTTCTGAAGCGCCATCTTCTCCCTCTAGCAGTTTTGAAAGATTTCCAGTAAACACCAAATGCTTTTCGAAACTTATGGTAAACATGCTCTTGTCAAAACACAGTGTTTGGTCGGATCAGAAGGGTGTTATCTATTATGAGCTACTAAAACCTGGTGAAACTGTCAACACGAATCGCTACCAACAGCAAATGATGGATTTAAATCGATCATAACGATCATAAAAGTTAATGCCTCATCACCCACAGAAAAACGGGTTAGTGAAACGATCGATGCATTCAGCTGGAAAATGCTGGCGCATGTGGCTTATTTTCCAGACTTGACTCCGTCGGATTATCATCTGTTCACGTAACTGGGCCACGCCATCGCTGAACAACGCTTCATTTCGTACAAAAATGTACGAGAATGGCTGGGTAACTATTTTACTCCAAAAGACGAACAGTTTTATTGGCGTGGCATCCATCACCTCCCGGAGAGGTGGAAGAAATGTGTAAATAGCAATAGGCATTACTTTGAAAAAAATATTTTTGATCATTTTCATGCAACAAACCGTAAGCATTATCTCTCGCGTAGTGGTGTAGAGAGCCTGAAGTTCGTTCTTTGTCAATGGAAGCAACCCAAACGAATAGAGTAGAACCGGGATGGCAAGTTTGTTAGTCGCAGATGTCTTGTTCAACGCAGACCGATTGAAAAACCAAATCCGTCGAAGGCGGTGTTTGTATCTGCTTCGGAAAACCTCTTTTCTGAAGTTGTATCCTGAATGCGGCTCACAGGCACGCCTAGGTATTCGGAGCTCTTCAGCGCTAGAGTGTATCATACCACTTCCATCCAGAAGCTCAGGCTCGTTATCCATACCTGCGATTTGTCCATATTTCAAATGAATCTCGGGACACTTATCCAATCCAAAGTCAATTGAAGAGAATAGATCTAAGCTCATCCATATAAAATATATGAGTGACCTTATGCTCACGAACGTTAGTTCTACCACAGAGGTATCCATGATATTTGCGAGGTGCGAGAGACAGCAACAATAGTGAGATGTAGAAGTGGAGAGGGCTCACTGTGTCACCCTAAAAGACACCTCTCTGGAAAACGACGTTGTTAGTTATCACCATAGACATATAGAGCCTAGACCAACAGACTGTTTGATCTGTCGATGCTCCTGCTTAGGAAGAGAGCGAACGAGTCGAGCGAGGAGTACTATCTTAGACTATTGGTTCAGGTTTATATGATGTCTATGGTTGTCACACGATATTTTCAAGAAAAAATACTAAATCTGGTTCTCAAAAGGGGCATTAAACTCCACGTATCCTTTTATATGTAGATGAACTTCCAAGCTATTCAACAGACAGATGATATCTCTATAGGAAGTTAAGCCAAAACCTTTCTGGTAATGAATCCGGGCAATCGACAGATTGCGTAAGTGATTTGTAGCGTCTTTGCAGATAATTCTGTTCAACAGCAGGTTCTCCTGACAGCCTGCTGTACCTCTTCTTGATCCACGTTGTACGTATATATTTCTCCATACAGATTCAATTTTTTTAACAATTATGTCATTCAAGATAGCTGTGAAGATCTTGTACAGCGTGTTCGGACAAGTTATTGGTTTTTCGTTCTTTGGACTGAACA
Organism: Neuroterus valhalla; assembly: GCA_011762715.2. Classification (NCBI taxonomy): domain Eukaryota; kingdom Metazoa; phylum Arthropoda; class Insecta; order Hymenoptera; family Cynipidae; genus Neuroterus; species Neuroterus valhalla. Next base: position 17,533 of record WSXT02184557.1, on the reverse strand, counting down.
AGTCGTCTTTCTTTAGTAAGAGTATAGTGCGTCCCAATACCAGTCACTGCGGAATAGACATCTTTGACTTCAAGTATAGGGTAAAGATCCGGGACAGATGTTGGTGTTTAAAAGTTAACTGCCTTCACCTAAAGCTCTGAATACAATCTGGACCAGCAGCAGAGAAGTCCTCCGAACCCCTTAATGCTTTCTTCACCTCCTGGACAGTGATTGGTGGGCATACCTTCTCTGACGTTATGAGGCTAACGCGCATCTCATTGAAACGTTTTATGTTCTCAGTGCCTGCATTCAATTGGTGCTGCACTGCGAAAATCTCTTTTCGAAATGTTTCAACAGCCTCAGACTTGGGTGACTTTTCGACAAAAACAGGAGGATCCCAAAGAGGCGCGATGGGTCAGCGAGAAACTGCTGAGTTTCTCTGAACAATCCCTTTCTCTCCTTCATTTTTCTCCTTGCGTCAGATAGTACCCGTAATTCCTCGCCAACATGCTGCTTGATGGCCAGCAACTTTGATATCTACAATGTGTGATGATGAATCCTCATTTCGTGAGCGAACTTCTGGAATCTTGCCGTGAAAGGCTTACGGAGTTTCATGCAGTCAATCACATACTGCATATGGGACGCGTTCTGTCTAGTATATCCAATATTCTTCTCTAGTTGTTAGTTAGTGTTAGTTAGCATCCATTTTAGCCAGATCGTTATGCTGAGAAGGAACCTGGATATTTCTGTTTCTCCTTGTTCTGATTTCGCTATCGTCCTTCACGAGGTACCTTGTTCCAGCAGTTAGTCTTCATGAAGCCGCGATTTCGTCACACTTACTGTGAAAAATGCGGAAGCTCTGGGTGTATCTGGTACCACAGAGTGTGCATCCATCATCTAGTCAATCCGCCAATAAAGAACGTCGATTGTCCCGCCTGTTCGTCACCGTGTTTCCGTCTAAGTTAGCACCCTGAACTCTGGAACGATTGGCGATTCTTGCTGAACCATTGTCGAGTGCTCTGCACGTTCGACCATTTTTATCCGCATTTACAACTGGTTTTGAGTTTTGAGTTCCCGCAGTTGTTCCCACGAGTAACTAGCGCAGTGATTGTCCACTTTTGCAGAGTCTCGCATGCAAGAGTAAGGTTGCATACTCTAAAAGAGCTCCTGGTATCCTAGAGATATCGTGAAGGACACCACACCTAGGTGTCATTCAGCTTTCAACATGGTTTTTTACAACTCAGCTGAAGGGTTTCTCCTTCAGGTACGTTCCTGGACAATTGTTCGCGACTGCTCTTCAGATTTTGCAACCGTAATTATCAGAAACCCTTGGCACAGAAACCCTCTGTTCGCAACCTGAGGACGCATTCTTTGGCTTTCGCATGGACCTACCAGTTCGATTTAAGGGGATCCAATTACACACAGACACACACACACACACACACACACACACACACACACATACATACATACATGCATACATAGATACATAACAGGGAAGTAAAGAACTTACAATTTTTCCAAGTCGCGTAATGAATGAGGAAATGAATGCATGAATGAATGGATGTATGTATAAATAAAGAGAAGAACTTCTTCTTTTTTCTTTATTAAATTTAATTACATTTTCTCATCATCTCTTCTAGTTTCCATAAATTCGGTTCAAGAGAGACCTGGAGCATCCATAGAAATATCTTGTCGATTTATTCCAGTAGGTCATCATCTGCATCATTAAACGTGCCCGACATATTGATTTCTTTTGCAACCTTCTTCACACGTACGTTGTTAGAGAGAAGAATGCTCTTTCGATAAATCGAAGATATACTCAACTTTCCTGCCAAAGGCGGTTATTATTCAGGAGGAAATTTGAGTGTTCGATCGGAGCCGATGCATAATTTAAAAAAAAAAATGAGGGTCAGACTACGACCTTCATTTAAACGTAGTAAACCATTTCGTGCTCATATATATTACATAAATGTATCGGGGTTCGTGTCAACCACTTATTTCACGACCTTCATGGGAAGAAAAGTTAATTTCAATTACCCTGAATTATTGCGTCATCTCCCTGGCCTTCTGTGACAGTTGGATAATTTTGGCTGATTTTCTGAATTTATTAATTTCCCACGACACAAGTGTCTAGTAGGCAAGAGATGGGATAACGCATGGCCACGGGCCGAGTTGATTGGATGAATGATTCTAGAACTTACGTAAGTTTTGTCCAATCAACTCGGCTCGTATCAACGCCCTATCCCCTCTCTTGCCTACTGAATTGGCTGAGTCCACGCGATAAGGACCTTCTACAAACCGTACGCTTAATTACTCTTCTATAGGTCATTTGACAGGTTTTCCTTCAACTGTAAAAAGACGTTCCTGGGATACACGTTGTTTTCTCATTCAGTTCAAGCCCCATTCTGAAAAATAATTTGAATTCTCAATTCGATACTTTGCAGAAATCGCCCTTTCTACTTCTATTTTAATGATATCATCCTTGCTGGTTGGAGATTCGCGTGATCGGTAGGAAATCCAAATTGAAGGGTTAAAATTCAACTATATGGTGGAAAATGGCTTTTTTCGGAAAATCTCTATTTCTGGAATATGAGTTTAACTGTTCTTCACAATATTTGTCATTTAGAGTTGAGTGAACTGAAGAATCTTTCTTGTTTGGGTACTCGTCTCATTTAGGAAATTGCTTCCCTGTGATAGATGTTTTATCTCTCTTAGTTGAAAATTTCATTTTGTTTATATGCATATTTTTTGTTGAATAACTCATCATTAAAGGTAAAATTTGCCTTCATTTGAAATTAAAAACATTTTTTGGTTGGAAATTCAGCTATTTCGGTAGAACCTCTCTGAAATTGTGCCCCCTTCTCTCACCCTATCTTTCGTTCATTTATACACCTATCTTACCTTCTCCAACAGACCTTTCTCTACGCCCCTCTCCTCCATCGGCTCCCATAACTTCCCCACATCCACCGATGGGAATGCACCTTTTGAATCTACGAAAAACGTGTACACTTTTGACCCCTTTTCACTATTCCTCTATCCACCACGTGCTGAAAAATATAAAGATTGTCTTAAGTGCTCCTACCCGCTCTGGATCCCGCTTGCGTCTCCAGCAATATGCCTTTCCCCTCGACATCATTCCGTAGCCTCTCCGCTAATACCATTGCGTATTGTGCGTTGTGTTCATCAATTTGCTTCCTCTATAATTTTCCTGACTATCCGTATCCCTCTTCATATACAATGGCACTATCAGCCCCTCCCGCCGCTCTCCTGGAAGTCTCTCGACCTTCCATCCCTTCTTAACTACCTCTTTCAGCCTGTCTCTAACAGATGGTATGTCGAAAATCAAATTTTGGTTCTGCTCCCCTTCCAAACCGGCTGCCTTTGACCTTCTTAATTTTCGTATTTATAACTCTATCTGCTCGTCACTTAACTCTGACCCTCCTTCCTCTCTCGCTCTTCCACATCCCTCATCTATCTTCCGTTCATCTGAGCCCTGAAATGAGTCTTTGAAAAATTCCCTCCATCTCTCACTTCCGATCTTCTCACGTATCCCCTCCCTGCGCTTTCTAAACCTATTTATTATCTTCCACACGTCCCCCTCGGTCTTAACACTCCTCAACTCTTCTCCGAGCCCCCCCTCTTTCTCTCTCTTGCTCGTTTCTCTTACACAACAACCCAAACTCCTTCCTCATCTCTACGTACTCCTCTCTCTTCGCGGCTCCATCATTCCACTTCTTGTCTTTCCTTTTCACCCTTCTCTTCATCTTTTTACATTCTCTATCCTACCACGGTTCAACCATTTCCTCCTTCTTCTTTCTAAATCTTTTCTTTTGTACACATCCTGTCACCTTCACTTTTGGATCCCCCATATCTTTTTCATCGTCTACCTTCTGGTTGGAGACTTATCAATTTTTGATTTAAAATTAGAATATTTCGACGAAACTTTGTTTCTTCCTTGTGGTTTTTTGTTTGACATTAATATTTTTTGCTTTAGAATCTCATATCTCGTTTGGGAATTAGCTTGTTTGAAATTCATATTTCAGAGTTAAAGCTTCACTAACATTGTAAAGAGTTCGTGTTTTTTGTTTGTTTGAATATTCCTCTCTTGAGGTGTGAATTTTTTTTTCTTCATCCATTTTCTTAGCTATTTATAATTTAAGTAAAAAATTCAACTGTTTCAAACGAGATTTGTCCTTTTAGCTTGAGAAGTCAATAATAAGGTTGATTTTTTTTCCTAACTGAAAAAACTTTTCTAGTCTAATATTTGGCTTCTTTCAAAACAATCCTTTCTGTTGGTAGAAGTTCTATTCCTTCTCGTTGAAAATTCAAGGACGAGAAAAGAGAAGAAGGAAGGGAGAAAAAAAAGAGGAAGAAAAGATGAGATAAAAGAAGAAAAAAGGAAGAAAAGGTGGAAGGAAGGAAGTGAGGGAGTTAGGGAGGAGAAGAGAAAGAACGTGAGGAAAGAAGAGACAAAGAAAAAAAGTTATAGAGAAAGAAGGAACGAAGGCTTGAAAGAAAGGAGCAAGGAATGAAGGACGCAAGAGGAAAACAAAGAAAGAAGGAAAGGAAGAAAGAAAGAAGAAGTAAGTAAGGAAGGATGAAAGGAAGAAAGGAAGAAACAAGGAAGAGAGAAAGTAGAAGGAAGGAAGGAGGGTTGGAGGAAAGGAAGCAAGAGAGAAAGGAAGGGAAGAAGGTTGGAAGGAAGGATGGAAGGAAGTGAGGAAATAAGGAAAGGAGAGAGGAAGAAAGTAAGAAAGGAAGAGAGAGGGTGTTGGGTGAACATCGAAACGTTGGTAGATATTTCGAATATTTTTGTTTGTTTTTTTTTGAGGAAAAAAAAGAAAAACGAATGAAGACGAATGATAGAGAAAAAGAGAAACAAGGGGGTTTTGAGGTTTCTTTCTCTTTGATCTTTCCTCTTTCCCCTTGTTTTCTTCACCTTTTTTTATTGATAGGTATATTCGAAGGTGTTTGTCCAAATTTGATCGTTGGATTCTTCGTTTTTCATTTAATTGCCAGGAGCTGCAGATTTTAACTCCTATTTTCGACGTTAAAAAGAAATTGGATTTTTCCCCAATTTAAAATTCCTCAATTTACATTGTAAACATGGAGAAATGAATGAAAAAGAGTTAATTGTCGGTATTCTTAACAAGATTTCAATCCTATTTTGTTACTGTTCACCCCATTTTTCTTTGGAACAATTAAATCCTTTTATCCACCAGTTTTTTCACTTTCATCATATTTCTCTTCACAAAAATTGTATCCTTTCCTATATTTTACCACTCCCTACTTTTAATGGTTCTCATTACGAAAGTTCAGTAGGCTGTCGGAAAATTGGTTCGGTTACATTTTCTGTTGAGCACAGATCTGAAATTACAGAAAATGTGGGACGTAGTTTTCTTTTTTCCTATTTCCTTTAGACTTCAGATTCCCGTTGACTTAGGAAGTGCATTCAAAGGATAATTATTGCAATTCAGAGATAATTATCAATTACGCTACTTTTGGCAAGTCATGAGCAATTTCGTAGAATTCCGAAGTAAATGTAGCTATTAAAGTCTAAACTCTAAATGGCTTCATTCAATAATTGACTCCGTGATCTACAGTTACGTGTCCATGTATCTTCGTGACTAATCAGGAGTAATTATTTTTTGATATTTTCTGTGATTTCAACTTTATGACTAGGAGTTGCTCATTCCAATAATTTCAGGTGATGAAACTTTCCGAATGTTTTTGAAATGTCAAATTTTACGTAAAAGACCATCAAATATTACTTCCCTTTCTTCATTTCTTCCTTTCTCCTTTTTTCCTTTCATCCTTCTCCCCTCCCTTCCTTGCTTCCTTCATCCATTCTCCCTCTTTTCTTTTTATTTTATTCCTTTTGTTCTTCCTTCCTCCTTTTCCCCCGTTCTTCCTTCTTTTTTCCCCTCTATTCTTCCATTCTATTCTCTTCCTTTCTTCCTCTGTTCTCTCTTCCGGCCTTCATCCCTTGCTCCCTTCTTTCCACCCTTCCTTCCACCCTTCCTTCCACCCTTCCTTCTTCTTCTATCTTTCTTAATTCCTTTCTTCCTACTCTTTTTCTTCCTTTTTTACTTTCTTCCTCTTTTCTTTCCTTGTTTCCTCACTTTCTTCCTTCCATCCTTCCTCCCTTTTTTCCTCTCTTGCTTCCTTACCTTTATCCCTCCTTTCTCCTTTTTAATTTCTCCCTTCCTTCTTTCTTCTTTCCTTCCTTCTCTTCTCCTTCTTTGTTTCTTCGTTCCCTTCTTTCTTTTTTCATCTCTTGCGTCTCCATTCCTTGCTCCTTTCTTACCATCCTTCGTTCCTTTTTTCCTTTTCTAGCTTTCATTCTTTGTCCTCCCCTCTCGCTTCCTCCCTGTCATCATTCTCTCTTCCTTCCTTCCTCGATTCCTTCGATCCATTCTTCTATTTTTGTTCTTACTTCCTTCCTTTGTAACTTTCTTTCTTCCTTCTTTCTTTCTCTCTCGCAGTCTTCCATCCGTCTTCTCTCCGTTCATTCTTCTTCCCCCTTGTTCCTGTCGTTCTTCCCATTTTCCTTCTTTTGTACATCTCTTCCTTCCAAGGTTCCTGGTTTCTCAGCTTCTATCCTTTCTACCTTTTTTGCTTCTTTCTTCTTTTCTTGCGTCTTTTCTTCCTTTCCGCCTTATCTTTAGCTATCGCCGCTATTTCTCGAAGGCACACACGAAGGTTCTAGAATCAATGAGAACATCCCCCCTCTCTCTTTCTTGCATACATCCTCTCCTTTCTTGCATGCTCCTTTCCTTCTTTATACTTCCTTTCTTTCTTCCTTCTTTCTTCCTTCGTTTTTCTCTTTGATTCGCTATTCCTTGATTCCATTCCCTCCATCATCCCCTCCTTCTTCTTTCCTCTCTTTCTATCTTTTTTTCTTCATTCCTCGCTTCTTTCTTCCTGAACTTCATTCCTTTTTTCTACATTCTTCCTTATTCCTTTCCTTCCCTTCCATTTTCCTTCCTCTTTCTCTTTTTCTCTTCCTTTCTTTCTTTCTTTCATTTCTTCCTTTTTCCTTCTCGTCTTTTTTTCTCCTTTCTCCTCTTCTTCCTTCTTTTCTTCTTAAACGTAAAATGAGATGGAAAACAAATAAGTTAGGAATCTTCAGAATTGAATATTGGAGAAAAATTTCCGCTTTACTTATTGTTATTGGAAAATTCTTTTTGTAAAATTCATGATAAATTTTATAGGCACACGTGTTGCATCCTTATGGGTTCTTCTTTTTCTCTAGCTTTTACCAATTTGGTACTCGAACATATTGCACAAACAACTCCTTCTCGAATCCCTTATAGTTCACTTTCTTTCTTCGATACGTCTATGATATCTCCACCTGTATTTCCGTTTTTCGAATAGAAGATGATTTTAAAATACAATCATGTGCTTAGATCTTACTATTATCGAGGAAGGTGAAAGTATATCACAACAAATGGGCGCGCGAAACCTATGTGGGCTAGTCCTGTGGTTCCCAACGCAAGGTTGGTGCGCTGCTCCTTTCTTCCCCTTCTCCTAGCGCTTCATCGAGAATTCTCTCCTTGTTCCATCACGGGCTTCGTCTGACTACGCCTGACCACACAGCCGGGTCGCCGAGGACCCCTTGTCACATCGCGATTACCGCATAAACGCATCCAAGGTGGTAAGAGGGGGGATGGACGAGTGGCAGTTATCTTCACCGTTGCTCACGCGTTGGACAATTATCCGGCTTGCCTTTGACCAGGATACCAGGCGCGTCCTCAGGTTGCGGATATAGGGGCTATGTATCTAGCATCTAGGGTTTCTGCTTAATACGGTTACAAGAGCTGATGAGCAGTGAGGACGATTGTCTAGAAATGATCCCGAAGGGAGAATCCCCTAAGCGAAGGCGTGAACTGTTGTACAAAAGGCTGTGTGGCACCAGGGTGTGGTGCCGTGAATTGTGTTTCTAGGATACCACGTCTTTTCCTAGAGTATACGCTCCTAGCACAGACGTTACCTTCGCATCCCATATTTCCCAAGCTACTCGTGAGATTAATTATAGAGAATGATTTCTCGAATATGAGTTTATGTAAGGAGTTGTTTAGGGGAGAATTCGACGTGACGGAGGAATTGGATTTAAGTTCGAAGACCGATGTTGTATTCAACAAACATGGAGCGATGAACTGGATGGAGAAGACGACAATATACGTTGAGAATCTGGAGACTATTATGAGGAAAATAGAGGATGAGAAGGAGCGTTCGACGTGATCGAAGATCTGAAGGAGAGTGTAAGATCAACGAAAAATTAGTCTGCCGACTACGGACCTCGTCTTTCTGGAGTTTTCGGCAAAAAGATCTCCGAAGGTAAGGTTCGTTAGGCGAAGCTCGCCAAGAAAACAGCGTCGAAAAGTGTAGAGTTTTTCATATCGCTGATCATGAATCTGTCCTTAAAAAGCCTGAAAAACAAAATAGCGTATCCAATATGGCGATCGTTTTCCCATTTAACTTTTCTGATTTTTCAGCAAAAATTGGAATCTCAAAACTGTTCCATAGTATCCTCTTAAAATAACTCGTACTGCGTAATTTTTCAGACGGAATTCTCGTCGCTACTGTCAAACGTTTCATGTGCATCACTCGTTTCGCTCTTTTTCGGATCGTATTCACTCGTATTCACGATATTTTTCTATCCAAATGTATAGGAACACCGTAACCTAATCAATTTTTTTTACTCACTTTAATAGTAACAAAAGTTTTCAACCACTCAGAATTTTTTTTCAGACGCTCCTGTTGTCCATTTTTCTTCTAAAACTTACAGCATTTCTGTTGGTTCTAGATGAAGAAAATTTTTCAAAGTCTCAAAAATTTTCGTCCTTGTTGATGTTAACTGGACAGCGCCTGTCGGTTCTAAAACACCAGGCCATGCAATAGAGCTCACACATAGGTACTATTTGTTGTACTACAAACGAATCGGCCAATTTCGGCAAGCGCATCCACAATTTTCTGATTCCATATAGTATATGGCTCACAAAAAACATTACAGTAGCCCGGGCGGTAATGGGCAATAAACTTTATAAACAAATTCATGTCAAGTGCTTGTCAATAAAAATATCATATTTTTCAGGCACTATCAGTTTTTGCAAAACACTATCATGTATGATTTAGTATCATCAGAACATAAGAAATATTATACAAACATCCAGGATCACTTTCCATTGAGATAAATTGATATCACACATTCGAACAAAGTAACCTTTTGTAACAATTCGTAGAAAGCCTTACTAATTCAGGGGCTTACGTCTGCAGCGTAGGATTCTCCAGAAGAATAGAAGCCGGCACTTCGGAAGCACTTCGTTGACCAAGACGCAGGAGTGATGAGAGTCAATATGATCAAGAGGGCCTTCAGGAGTAACTTGGAGTCCTATGTTGAAGTAAAGGAAGAATTTGACGCAAGGCTTGCAGTGCAGCTAAACGATGGGTAGGTGTACTGCCGCGTAAGTAAAAAGCTAAGGATTAGCCGGAGCTACCGTTATCAGAGCTACAGCCACATGCCAGCGTCCTGTATTGGCACTTACATGAAGACTTGTTGCTGATGGTATGGCAAAGAGGGACACATGCCCGTGGAATGCACGAGCGCTTCGCACTGCTACCTCTGCGCCCCGTAGAAGAATGGTGCCTGGAAGGACCATCTTCCGGGAGCCACAAGAAGTATGGTGGTGCAAGAAGGAACCAAGGAAAGGAAGCTGGAGGAATGATCAAAATGAACCAAGCTAGCTAAGGATAACACCGGAAGAGTTAACCATGCCCAACCAAGATTTATAGGGTCCACGAGCCTGATGTGTGACATCTCTGCGCTAGTGAGAACGATGCGTACATCTTAGTTGGAGCATAAACGACAGTTAAACAAGAAACCAGAAGGCTGCTGTCTCAAGAAAAAAACTGGTAGGTGACAGTTGCCATAAAGGTTATTCTCTCATACAGATATGCCTAAAAAAAGTCACCATGGAAAAGGCCACTTACTAGGTTCTTCCTTGGGACAGCAGAAGGAGTCTCCAAAGGGCAAGAAACCGGCTTCCACTGAACTAATCCGAAAGTGGCTCAGAAGGAATCGTGCAAAGAGGAAGATGGTGGATTTTTAGTAGATGACAAGTTTAAACAACATCTCTCCATATCCATCAATATCGAGAGATCCATATTACCAGGAAGTGCGTACCCTTTTCGTTTGTCTGAATCCAAATTTTTCCACTATCCTGCAAAGAAAAAAACAAAAATATACTGATTGAATATACTCCTCTTATCCTGAAATAATTTTAGTTCTACCTGCCTGTTTCTCGTTTCTCCTAATTCAAGATTATGGCCATAATTGGAGATTAACATGTTCGTCTCTTCTTTGTCTTCACCTTCTACTTACGAACAGGAGATGGACGTAAGGGGGTTTTCGACCCTTACATTTACTACTTATCAATACAATTTGTTTGTTATCAAAACACTTTTGAACGATTAATTAATGGTATCCGACAAACTGTTTCCTAATTTAGGCCAGTCTGTAGAGAAAAAATTTGGCTATAAATGCAATGTTTTTGAAACTTTGCAGTTACATAAGACGCACTTCCTCAATAAACAATGTTGATTTGAAACCCCGTCAGAGGTGGGGAACATGTATATTTTTGAACAAATGACGCAAGATTTGCAACCTCATTGTTTATGGAAATGCCAAATTTTTAGTATTTTAAGTGTTTTTGACTTCAAAAAATGTTTTATTCTAATTATAAACATTCAGATGTTTACAACCTTTCTCTAGTGCACTAATTCAGGTATGCAAAAAAAAGGTTGCATAATAATATTATTATTTTTTCCATGTTTCCTTTCTAGGATTAAGGTCATATATAATAATTTGTATATACATAGTGCATAATGATTGAATTTTACCCTTTGGTATAGTTTTAATATTTTCGTCGCCACCCTGTTTCTACATTGTTATTTATTGTCCTGCTTTGCAGTGTTCTATTTAAATTTTATTGCTTTACAAGAAAATGCCAGAAAGACGAATTCGCCATAAAAAAGATGTTTTTTTAAAAAAATATAATTCATTCTTTGCAAAGAAATATTCATTTTCACCATAAGATGGAAATCGCAACTAGAAAATATCACTTTTCAACTATGGAAGAAATTATTATTAAAATTTTAAGTTGAAAAAATTGATTTCAAATTGAAAATGTAACCGAATTTTCTAATAAATAGTATAATTTTCGACCACAATTGGAATGGGTAAATAAAATAATTTTTCGAAAGAAAGAAATGTTTCTCCTACCATTCTTATGCCATTTCAATGAATTTGCTACAAAAGTTGTATTTTCAGCGCGGACTCATGTATTTTCGAATATGATAATTAATTTACCCGGGAAATAATAATTTTGAAACAAAGATTCTACTTGAAACTCAGATAGATACCTTTTTAACCGAAAATGAGGAATTCGAATTTTCAACATAAAATTTAATAGTTAAAATCAGAAAGAAATTCGTTTGGAATAACAGAAAGTTTGAACAAATTTTGAAACGATCGAACTAGTTTATATAAATGTGTTTCATGAAACTATAAACAATAAGGTTGCAAATCTTGCGTTTAGTTCTGAACAAAAATTTAAATCATTATGCAAGTTTGCAACTTTATTTTAATTTTTCCTGAAAGTTATCAACCCTCTGACGGGGTTGCAAATCAACATTGTTTATTAAGGAAGTTCGTTTTATGTAACTGCAAAGTTTCAAAAACATTGCAATTATTCCCAAATTTTGCCTTTACTTCAGCCTCCTTGACTGGCCTAATTGCTAAATGTTTCATGCCAGGTACTTTTACCATATTTGAAACTCTGGTAATACTAGTTTTGCATAAAGGAATTTCTGAAGTAATAAGTGGACGTTCTAGCCAGGCAGTAGAAATGTCGCCTATAGTCAGACGGTATAACTCGTGCAGCTCGCTTAAGCTTGCCCTGTTAGTCACATTTACCAATGGTGTCCGAATATGCACCACATAAATGTTCATTAACCTAACGACCTATATATGTTCGTATACTATATGTGTGTATGTGTTTCTGTGCAGAATTATTGAGAATGTGAGCGGCTAAAACAGCGCAGATGCCCAGAAAGGCTTGGCCTCGTCGAGAGTGGTCTCCTCAGTCCCCTATAGATGTCCTGTAAGTATTTTTTCTCATCTAAACTCACATTTTCAATATCTTCCAATAAATTTTCTTTTAAGAAAAGTCCGATTCTGCAGAGGGAACATGCTTGATATCATGTCTGATATTTCAAAGCTGCAAAGTTCGAATACATTATATCTTTAGGGATCTTAGTTCGTCTCCTCTTCCACCTTATCCTCCTTGTTGGATTAAGGTAAATTCCAATTTCACAATTATTTCAAATGAATGACTTTTTTAAGAACGAGAAAATACTGCCTCAGCATGTATTTGAACGATAAACATTACTATACTGCCATGATGCCAATCCGGAGTAGTTGCATCCTATACACTTTGAAAGCTGGATCCAAATCCATCGTCGTTATGATTTCGACCACAGATTTAGATTCAGTAGCAAAAAATATATAATAATTGTCTGTTTTAGCCCATTAGGCCCATTTCACCTTGTGGTGGGAGAGAGTTTGTACAGAGAACAATAACGTAAAACCTTACAGGGCAAAAACGAAGGCTAATTGCGGGATGACAACCTCAGATTCAGTTTCTGTAACGAAAAAACCATAGAAATTGACTACTCTGTTTGGCGGAAATATTATTTTCTTTTTAAGATTTTATGCTACTGTTCTCTGTACAGTTTCTCCCCCACCACGAAGTATCCGGATCAGCGAACTTGAACAGAAAAGTCTCATATATTTTCTACCGCTGAATCTAAATCTGTTGTTGAACTCATAAAAGAGCACGCGTTTTTTCTTCATATTTTGGAATGCAAGAAGGGTAAATCAAAATGATCGAACGCACAGAGCACCCGACAATGATTCGGCAACTATTGCCGAGCGTTCCGAAGTTCAAGGTGCTGAATTAGAAATAAACATGATGACGAACCGGCGAGAAAATTGACGTTCTTCATGGACGAATCAACTTGATAATGACCTGCTTAGTTGTTATGATGCCAGTATCGTCCCTGATCGCAGAGTTTACACGGCGAGCCTGCACACTCTGTGGTGCCAAAATACCTAGAGCTCTCGCACCTTTCACAACAGTTTTGAGGAACCGTACCTTAAAATTTTCGCGAACAAGAGGTGTACGCGGAACACTTCCTTAACCACTGCAAGAACAAGCCGCTAACGAAAATAAGGGAGCGACATTAAGAAGACCAACTGCAGAAACGATGCATCCTTCAAGATACGATGCAGATTTTAGGACAAGGAGAAACGCTAACATTCAGGTTTCTTCCAAGCCCCATGATCTGGCTGAAATGGATGCTACCTTCCGTGGAGATCTCTCAGAAGATGTAGACCTTCGGACCATCACTTGTTCAGTTTATGATGCGGCGAGAGCTTTGGCTGATTCAAATCGAGGGTCCAAACCAACAATTGATGAAAAAACCAAAATCGCTTGCATCAGCTAAACAAGAAGATTGGCTGGGCAAAACGAAACGCGTCCCGTATGCAGTGTGTGATTGACTACATAAAATCTGGTAAGCCTTTTACGGCAAGGGTCCGAAAATTTGCTCATGAAATGAGGATCCATTATCACGCATTGAAATTCAAACAGCACATTGTTGACAAAACACGAGTACTATCTGACGCAAAGAGGAGAATTAAAAAGAGGGAGGAATGGGACAGGGAGAATCAAAAGTTTCTCTCTGACCCATCGCGCTTCTTTAGCGATCCTCCTGTTTTCGTCAAAAACCCACCAGAGTCCAAAGAAATCGAGACATTTTGGAGGGAGATTTACGAAGTAAAACATCCATTGAATGAAGGAATTGAGACAAGGAGCTGTGCAATAATCTCATGATATCCGAGAGTGAATGCCCACCAACCACTGCTGATGAGGTAAAGAAAGCATTAAAGGTCACGAAGAACTTCTCCGCTGCTGGTCCAGATTGTATCAAGCACTTTTGGTGGAAGAAGTTCACTTCTACACACCAACATCTGGCTCGCATCTTTACCTCATATTTAAAGTCGGTGATGCCCATTCCACAGTGCCTGGTGTTAGGACGAACTGTACTCCTACCGAAGAAAGGTGACTTGTGGAACCCAAGGAACTACAGACCAATAACTTGTCTGAACACGGTGTATAAGATCTTTACATCTATCCTGAATGACAGGATTGTTTGGGTAATTGTACCTGTATGGAGTGAGGTTTACGAACAACGAGGATCACAAAGAGGCGCAGCAGGATGTCTGAAAAACCTGCTGATCGCAAGGAGTGTCTGCAAAGACGCTGCAAACCACAAACGCAATCTGTCGATGGCCCGGATTGATTACCAGAAATCTTTTGATTCAACTTCCCACAGACTTATCATCTGTCTGTTGGAAAGCCTAAAGGTTAATTCAGACAGAGTGGGATGCATTGAGAGATTGATGCCTCTCTGGAAGACCAGATTTACTTTCACTGCTGGAAAATATCATGTGACTACCAAATGTGCCTTTTTCCAGAGAGGTGTCTTTCAGGGTGATGCAATGAGCCCCCTCCTCTTCTGCATCACACTATTGCCTCTATCCCTTGCACTCCGTGATTCTCGTGGATACTTCTGTGTCAGAACTAATTGTTCGTGAGGATAAGGTCACTCTTATATTTCACATGGATGACTTAAAGACCTATGCTTCTGGAAAAGAGCATCTTAAAGATGCTCTTAGTATAGTCGGGAGGTACACACGGGAAATTGGTATGGACTTGGGATTAGATGAGTGTGCCAAGATTCATCTGGAACGTGGACGAATAACAGGTATAGATAAAGACCCTGAGCTTGTTGACCGAAGTGCTATTAGACACCTTAGCGCTAGAGAGATCTACAAATACATGGGTGTGCCTGAGAGCCGCATCCAGGATACAACATCAGTAAGAAAGGTTCTCGAAAGCAGATACAAACACCTGCTCCGACGGATTTGGTCATCCGACCTGTCGTCGATGAACAAAATATCTGCAATTAACATGCTCGCCGTCCCAGTTTTACTCTATTTGTTTGGGGTGGTTCCATTGACGAAGAACGAGCTCAAGGCCCTTGACATTACTACGCGCAAGATGATGCATATCAAGAAAAGCTTGCATATCAACTCATTTGTTCCTCGCTTATACATCACACGGCGGAAAGGCGGACGCGGACTTCTCAATCTTGAATGCCTATACAACCGAATCATCCTTAGTACTGTTTACATCATCGCGAATGGTAGAGATCCTCCTCTGGCAATGGTCAGGAATCACGAAATGAGCGGGGAAGGAGCGTTACTTTACAGAGCCGTGGAGAAGGCAGCTGAAACCCTTGGCCTGGAACTCAACATCAGGAGTGAGGACAGTGCACTACTCCATCAAGATGCCTCACTCCTCAAAGCACATGTGAAGAAAGCGGAGGCGAAAAACTTCCTGAATCAACATGAAGACAAGGTGATGCACGGAAACTTTTACAAAATTGTAGAAGATCAATCCTCGTCACAAGAGTCAACGTTTGCTTTTCTGAAATCATCTGCACTCAATTCAGGAACAGAAAGTTTCATTTTCGCATGTCAGGGTGGTGTGATTTCCTCCTTAGCATACCGTAGAAGCATATTACGTCAAGGGGTTTCCAGCGATAGGTGCAGGGCGTGTCTTAAACTTCCTGAGTACCTATGGCATATATTATCCAATTGCCCTATTCACGCAGGAACGAAGTATCTGTAAAGACACAACGCTGCCTTGAAAGTGCTTTACCACCATCTTTGACGCTCTTATGGCGTTGGCCCCGACCCTGCTCCGCTGAACGCTCCAAGAGGGATAGAGTCTATTGTTCAGAACGAGGAGTGCCGAATCTACTGGAACTACGATTTGTCGACAATAGTCCCTATCCAACACACAAGACCCGACATCGTGCTCCTTGACAAACGTGAACGAATCATATTCGTGATCGAATTCTCGACCCCGGCCGACTACAACATCAAAGCCAAGGAAATCGAGAAAAAGGAGAGGTACAAAGATCTCAGAGAAAATCTACAGCGACTATATATATATGTGTGTGTGTGTGTGTGTGTGTGTGTGTGTGTGTGTGTGTGTGTGTGTGTGTGTGTGTGTGTGTGTGTGTGTGAGCTGTATATATCTAACCTATATATAGTTAAAAATTATATCAATTAAAAGAGAAAGTAAAGGAGCTTAAAATGATAGGAATATTTAGATCCATAATATTTTATACGGCTGCATAATCTTCTATCACGGATGATGGATCATGAGAAATAAAAATGATAATGATAATGCCATCTCCTAAGCACATGCATATAACATGCCTAATTATTTAAAAGCTTATATATTATCCAGCTGCGTTGACAATATATCACGCTCGAACTTTATTTAATCAAATTAAGATGCCCCTTAATTAAAGCACTTTCAATTTATAAATTCACACTAAAGTCATGTTGCCTTTCTTACTACCAGAGACAATGCTCCTAGTGCCAAAACCATGAGTCTACAATGTCTGCAATGTCTACATAGTTTCCACTGAGCATTCTTAATTGAGCAATTACGCAGAAAGCAAGTGTGCTTCAGAAAAATCGTGAAATTGGAAATATTAAAGGCATTTTACTCCATGAAAATGAACTATTATAGAAGGAATATATGTCTTTCTCTTTGACCTTTCTTGAAAATTCACTCGATAGCGACCCTCATGGGAATAAAGGTATAAGAAGATATATCGACATCCATTCTCCAGAAACACATTTTTTTGGAAAAACGAAATTTCCATTTATCGACAATTTATGAAAGGAATAGGAGAAACATTTTAGTTTTTAGTTGATTATTGGCCATATCTTCTCTTCTTAAATAATAAAAAATGATAAAAAAGTGCAAAAAATGTAATACATCAATTACAAATTTGTATGCAAAACTAGCATTTTCACATTATTGTTCTTCAATATAAACCTGTTTATTTTTTCATATTCACAAGTTTTAATCAACTTTCCGAATGTGTCTATTCTCTATGTATGTATTGAATCTCGTGCTTCGCGCTTCATAATATATTCAATCTGCGCTCCGCGCTCGGTCTTTGTACTTCCTTACATTCGTGTTGAGAGGCTTTTAAAACTGAAAAGCAAAACGTCGACTACTGTAATTCGATGATTGTGAATTCTCTTTTGTTAAAGCTTCTTCGGCGTTAAGGAATACATTCTCATCGCGTGTCTCGTGCTGCGCACTCGATCCAGTTTTGTCCAAAATACGAACTTTTCTATATTATCTTTCACTCTAATACATTAGATGTATATTATCTTACTATAGATACCTCGTACCTTTTTTTGTTTTTCATAAAAGTTAGTGAGTATATTTTAAATATTATCCATAGAGAATAGACATAAGAAGATCAAACTAGTGGAACTAAAAATGAGCACTTTCCTGTTGCCAGAAGTTTGAGAAGTTCACACAAACAC
>WSXT02184546.1:0-20675 GCA_011762715.2 Neuroterus valhalla | reverse complement strand
TCGACATTTTCATTCACATCCCCCCCCCCCCCCCCACGTTTGACACCTTCGCTACGCCCCTGGCCAGATCATGGGGCTCGGGAAGAACCTGAATGCTAATGTTTCTCTTTGTCCTAAAATCGCCATCGTCTCTCAAGGAAGCCTTGTTTCAGCAGTTGGTCTCAATGTCGCTTCCTGATCTTCGTTCGCGGCTTGTTTTTTCCGTGATGGAGGAAGCGTTTCGCATACATCTCTTGTTCGCGAAAGGTTATTGGCACGGTTCATCAACAATTGCCGTGGAAGGTGCGACAGCTCTGGGTGTTTCTGGCACCACAGAGAGTGCAAGCGCGCCATATAATCTCTGCGGTTCATTAGGGACAGTACTGTGCAGTACTGACATCGTAGCACCTGAACAGGTCATTATCAAGTTGATCCGTCCATAATGAACGTCGATTGTCTCGCCTGCGCCGGTTCGTCTTCGTGTTTCCATCGAATTCAGCACCACGATCTCTGGAACGATCGGCAATACTGGCCGAACCATTATCGGGTGCTCTGAGCGTTTGATTATTTTTAACCGCATTCATAACTGGATTTGTGTTTTGTGTTTTCATGTGTTTCATACGCCAATTTCGCGACTAAAGACTGCCCCAGAAGTGAAAGACCAAGCAACGGAAACACTCCAGCTACCCGACAGAAGATAAAAAAGCGATTTATCTGAAATTCAGAGCGTGCCCTTGCGTCAAATGGATAAAGAGTTCAAATATAGTGAAGTCAGCATTAGAAAAATCGTCGAAAATGATTTAAATGGTTATTCTCACACGCTGCAAAAAGCTTACCTGTTTACAGAAAAAATTAAATCCTCTCCTTTGGAAAAATGCAAGAAATTGTTACGTTTGGCCGAAGCTGGACGACATCGTCGTAACGTTTCGTTCTCTGATGAGAAAGTTCTTACTATCGAGGGAGCTCATAATCATGAAAATAATTGTCAACTCTTGTCTAGAGGTTCCTTGAGGTCAAAAAAGTAAGAACAGTCAGTAGATCACATTTTATTGCTTCAGTGATGGTTTGGGGTAGAACTTGTGCAACAGGAAAGACTCCATTAGTGTTTGTCAAAAAAGGAGTAAAAATCAACCAAAAATATGATCAAGATAACATCTTGAAGCCCATCGTGGATCCTTGGACTCGTGAAAACTTCGGTGAATACCCATGGACCTTTAAACAAGACTGGGCAACAGCGCATAGTGCAAAAGCGACGATTCAGCTCTGCGAAAGGCTGCTTCCTGCTACTTGCGGTAAAGATTAATATCCATCAAATTCACCAGATTTACATCCACTTGATTATTCAGTCTGATCTATTTTGGAGAAGAAAGTTCGCTCTGAAAAACGCACCAGTAACCCAAAACACCCAAAACGCTCAAAAGCTTGTATATCTGCTAATGGTAGACATTTTCAGATGTCCCTTCAGTTTCTTGTTTATGTGTATATATAAAATGTTTCAGTAAAATAATTTCAAAATGCATTAATATTTTACATTATTATGCATAAAAATATATGTGCGGGAATTTTTAAAGCACCCTGTATATTTAGGGATGAGAATTTATGAGAATCCATTAGATTATATGTTTGGAAAAGATATTCAAAGGAAAATTTCATGGAGAAGATGTGAAAGAACGAAAGTTATGTAAATTTTGCGAAGAAATATTATTAATGAAGAAAAAGGACTAAGAAGTTATATAGCATTACTGTTTTTCAGAGAGTATTTATTCTTACAATGGTTCTGACATAATATTTGTATAACAAATTCGTACTTCATACGGAGTCACACTTAGATGGAAATAATTTTATAAACCCCATAACACGCATAATTCCGAGGAGAAGTGGAACCCCTAACACATTAGTTGTACGTTTGTGTCTACAATTTTATATGCACAACCTGGCGCAACCCATCGAAATATGCTGCATAAGGCGTTCCATTGTGTCTCATTACATCACCAGCCTTAAAATCGACTTTTTCTTCAAGAAGCACTGGTTCGGGGAAAAAAGTTGTCATTAATGAATTTGAATATTTAAACGAATAATTAAGTTAGAACTACTAAATCCCTATAATACATTGCACGTCTGCTATAATTACTGTGCGATTCCTTGAATTCCAGATTTTTATCCCTGAGAGTTCTGATAACAATTCTGATGACGATCCTAACAAGTAGTTTGGTTGATATTAAGATGCGACTCTATAGGCACTTCTTTACTTCAAGTAACAAGTCTTCCATGAAACATTAATATTATTATTATTAATATTATTACTAAACCATAAGGCCAAATCTCCCTCTTGGTAAGCGTAGCAACATTCTAGGAGCGAATCCGGAGAAAGGTTTTTCTTCAACTAAAGAAACTAACAATGGCGCTAACCTCGTCGGAAAGTTTAGGGGATCAATCTTGGAAAGCGGAGGATGTAGAGGGTTTATAAATTCACTAAAGACGCAGGAAATTTGGAAAAATACATAAGGAAAGAGAGTGAAAGAACACAGGTTGAGCAGATAACTTGCACGACTGAATACACATGGGTCGACAGGTTCGCGAATGATATACACTGCAAACTCAATCTCGCTCCGGTTTCGGGCTTGGGTATCGTCGGCCTTGGAACAGATTGAGTGAGCTGAAACGATAACAGTCAGAGCCGAATACACCCGAACAGCTGACGCCAACTGAAGCGCAGTTGCGAAAATATATGCTAACTACTGCCCACTTTCAATGTACAGCAGTGGCGGAGAATGGAGCGGAGGAAGGTGCGAGTTCGGGTGAATTGAGATTGAGTTTGCAGTGTACATATGAGAGTACCATTTCGTGCCTCGTAATCTTTTCAAGTAAAAACTTATGCTCCTGGTTGATTTCCTCGCTATTTTGAAGCACAAACAATACAATGGATATTGAAAACATTTTTTGAAATCGAAAACTTTGAATAATGGAAAATATATATCATAAGTCAATTTTTCTACTGGAAAAACATAGAAACAGAAAAATTAAAAAACTTCTGCATCAATAATCTCTCACAAATATATTTGAACTTTCTTTTCAAACTTTGATCGGACAGGCTTCGCTCTTGAATCCATACAAAATTTATTAGTGTATGGTAATGAGTTCTATCACTTTAAATTTTCAATAACGGGCCAATTGATGAAAAAAAATGAATTGGTAAAAAATGCAGGTTCTTATTCATACTTGAAAAATTTTGTCTCAAATTTTTCCGCTCTCATCCCCCTAGTTTTGTTCGATTGCCCAAAAAATGATCTGCTTAAAATTGAGCAAAATCGGGTAATATTCAGGGGTGGCGCAAAAACCATGAAAAACCAAAACAAATGATTCGGTGTTTCAGTATTTTGTTGAAAATTCGTCAGAGAATAAAATTCAATCATAAATTTTAAGGCTAAATGATTGTAAGATTCTCTTATGGGCCCCTAAAGGCAACTCTACAAGTGACATATTTAAATTTCACGTTATATTGCGGTTTATCGACGCTTTTTGAAAGTTTTTCTGGCATGAATAATCATTTATCGGTAATTTGTGAGTACGAAGTCATTTTTTAACAGATATTCAATTGCCTGATTCATTTTTTTAATACAAACTATTTACAGGTGATTTGCGAAATGAACGAATTTTTTGGACGGTTTGAGTTATTGAATTAATGATAAATATAGAATAATTAGTTTCAACAATTTGAAAGCTATTAAAATAATACTTTTTTTTAAGTATGTACTTCATCTAGAAAAAGAAGATAAATATTTTATCCCCCAAGTTTCCGTTAGATTTAAATATTTTTAGGAATTTATTTGTTTTTCAATTACACATGTGAACGTTTAAACAAATTTGAATTGTTTGAATAATTTTTTTCCAAGTATCCCTTAAAGTGATGGGTGGTTCCAGGTTTCATTTTCAAGAGAGAATCTTTCCTTCTTTGTAAAAAATGCTATTACTCGGAGACATGAACGGCTGGGTTGCTGTGCAACGCGAAGATAATTACCTAATCGTGCTTCCTTTTGTCGCACATGCTCTACCCAAACTTTCTCATTTCAATTCCATTTCAAAATCTTCCCATATCAATTCCTTGTATCCCAGGAGTACAACGAGGCTGGAACCAAACGAGTTACGCTAACCCCGAAAGGGACTTGGCCTAATGATATAGATAATAATTATTAGAATAGTTTTGTTTATGTTTTTTCTTTGCCACAACCTCTATTAGGCTACCATTGAAAATATGTAAGAAATCAGAGAGTTTCAAATTATTTGAAATAAATTAGCAAAAAAATGTCGTAAACTTCAAGTTCTCCGAATAGAAGGGGAGGGCGGAGCTAGTTGGCCGAGTTACATTTTAAGAATTTTTGTAGCTTTCCTGTCTCGACTTTTCAAAAAACATATTTTCACATTAAAGGTAACAATTGGCTATAAATTAGAATTTCTTATACTTGAAAAAATTTTTGAGGCGGATTGGTAAACGGACAAACACGACGTGAAAAAACGGCCAACATGCTTCATCTGCAACCCAAGTATCGAGAAATTAGTAGGGGACGGTTGTCAAGGTCAGACCTTAGTCAACGTTCAACGATCGGGGTTTGTTTATGTATTTATTCGTCGATACTCATGAGCTTGTGTGTCAATATTACTCAAGGTAGTACCCAACTTTTATATGGGTCCGTCCATTTCAAGTTCATTTTTCAAAAGTGTAGTTCTGATGTGACATTTCCTTGAGTGCTCAAAGTTTTTCTATAGTTGATTTCTACAGCTGATCTACAGCATGACACTACCACAATAAGCATTTTTCTGTGTTATGTAGTTCTTGATTAACAGTATCTCATACGAATGGCTCCGTTTTATAATTTGTTTTTCTGCGGTGTGTCTCAATGTAAAATAATGCATGTTGTCAAGGTTGTGCCAATTTTTTCGTCAACGTTGGACCAACCATTTCTTATTATTCTTTTTTAAGGGGGTCCTTCACCCTCAAAAAAAAGAAAAATCGATTTTTTTAACATCATACAATCTACTACTATCTGAGAAAACGTGACAAAAAGGGTTTTGTAAAAATCGCATCCCTTCACATGTTTCTGGTAACCGAAAGGTTCCCGTCTCCGGCCGTTTCCGAGAACGCGAGCGCGCTTACTCGAAAATTTTCTCGACATGTAGTAAACATGTGTGTATATGTGTGTGAATATTTTATCAGTTTTTTTATCATTAAAAATTGACGGACAAAAGAGACGAGAGGAAGATTAGATTAGAACGATTAGAGCGTGAGTAAAAATAATCAAGTTTTATTTCGTACTCTATCTTTAAACGCGTTTTCCCGAAAATAGTGTTCTTTCAGGTTTGTGGTCACGCTTTTTATAGTAAATTTGGTCCGATTTCAATTTATTTGATCTCAAAATGTTTGGAAAAATATACCGCTATGTTTTCCCGTGTACGATTTTTGAAATTCCATTTCCTTCCATTTTTATGGCCCTCCGAAGGTCAAAAAATTAGGTCAAAAATTTTTTTTTTTACAAATTGTTGCACAACTTCTGAGATTTTTTTTTTCTTCCAAATCTGTCACGGAAAAACATAGCTAACGTAACTACAAATAAAACGAATGTCTCATTGTGGATTCAGATTACGCATTTTCCCAAACGGCCGCCACAAATCACCTCCATTTTAAGGGGCGAGTCTTCAATAGCGTTTCAAGGTCGCGGGTGTAATTTGTTGATTGATTCAAACATATTTCCAAAAAGGAATTAATTAATTCCCAAAAAACACCTTGATTTTCGGCCTCCGAGGGTGAAGGACCCCCTTAAAACTGATACATTTCAACATAATTATGAAAATAACATTGTTCAACGGCATAGTAACCCCAAATTAATACGAAAAAATGAATTCTGATTGATGAATCGATCAATTTTCAATCAACAATAGGGATTCCAGATATAAGCGCAAAATCTCATTATTCTTTTTCCCCGAGTTTAATAAAGTTAGTTCAAGGTCGAGGAATTTGAAATCGCTCAACCTTACTTTTTGCGATATTAGAGTGCAAAAATTATTCATTCAACAAAAGGTTTGGACTCAAGTCAAAACTGTGTCCGACCTTGACATCCTTTGCCTTCAAAATACAGATACAGTTGAAAAAAGTGTATTTATTAAGATTATCATATTTCGCTCACGAGGGCTGGATTGAATGACGATTGTACAAGTCGTACAGACTATTTGTTTTATTTTACCCCACTTTTTGATTTGGGTTGAGCCACTTTCACATTCTTTTTTCACGGCTCCCGCTGCTTCCTTATTCTTATTCTATTTAATTCGATAAATATCATATCAACATTTCGTCGATGGATGACTTCACTCGACAACTCGGCCAACATGCCCCGCACACAATACGGCTAAAATGCTCCACCCGCTGTTCCCGAAGAAATGTAAATTTTACGGGTTTTGAAAGTGAGGTTACCTTCGAAAGCAATATTTAGGGAAAAAATAGATCAAGAGAAGTGGAAAAATTCACAACTCACGAAATTTACCCACCAGCGTCAAGAAGAGAAAAAATGTAATAGCTTCAAAACGTCAGATCGAAAACGCTTGTATAGACACTGGATTATAATTTTTGTACATGCTTACAGTTACCAATACAGAGCAAGGCACAAACACTGTTTGCACTTTCAAAAAGTGGACTTGGCCAACATGCCCCCAGCCAGCTAGCCCCACCCTCCCCTTACTTTATTGCTTTTTCAAACTATTCCTCCTTACCTCTTCCGGTCAAATTAGACCAAAAAAAAAAACAGAGTAAAGGTATGTACATAAATTACCATCAAGCTGAAAGTTAGTAAACTTGTTCAAAACATAATTGAAAACAACATATCCAAAGTCCCCATCGTTCCGGTACGAGCGAAGATATTGGCATGAGGTCAAAGATACAAAGAGCGGTCGCGGGACCGCCGACAGAAGCTCTTCTCTTTCGCGTTGAAAGAAAATCATAAATTTGATTGTTCTTTCGTTTATCGATTGGAAGGAAACAGCTACCCTCTCACTTTATGCTTACATGCACGCCAGTAAAAGAAATATTGTAGCAGGAACTATAAAGTTGATCGCAATTGGAGATTAAAATTTCGAAGAAGTTAAATTATTAAAGTTTGTCAGTTTCAAGTGTAATATCTAGACCTGAATTTTCAGACAATTCACTATCAGAACTATTCATTGTAAATACCTTTACTCGCGCGTAACGTGTAAGTCCGTGTCGGAGAGTCTACTGTACATGTCAGTGTGCTCAGATCGGAAACTGAAGCCAGTGACTAACACACGCGCGCTGGGTGTGAGCAAATGCTACACCGGAGAGGGGGGAGGGGGGGCGCATGTCGTATTTTTGGCGTGTCGCATTTTTCCGTCACATTTATCGTGAAGTGACGTTCCCGTTTTTCGCACTTAGGTCGCACAGTGGTCCAGAAATGGATTTTCGGAGACAAATTCGCGTAGAGGGCGTACTCTCCACCCGATTTGAAGTTTTTTTTAAAGATACTCAGAATTAAATTTCTGGTAAAAGTAAGGTGGGCGATTCTTCATTTTTTGTTGAAACAAATTACTGTGTCAATAAATATGACGGAAAAAGTAGGAAATGTCAAATCATTATTTTTTATTGAAATAGAAACAACATGACTATACTCTAAATCATCAGAGTTGCATGCATGAATATTGACTAAATGTGAATAATTTGTTTGATAAACAAAACATTTGTTTCAAACAAATTTTATAAACAAATATGTGGTTTCTCTCTTCTCATCAGCGCAAATTTTTTGTTGGTAATGAAAACGAAAGGAATTTATAAAAAGTACAAAATACTTTAACATATAGCCGAAATGTCCTAGTTTTTGTAGAAAATCTTCTTTTCTCAATCACACAATACGATTAAGGACAAATGAATGTTACAGTGATATTAATTTCACCTTTTGAATATTACCTATGATTTTTATTAACAAATCATATAAACTAATTGTCCAAATTTGAATTTTTCATCCGAATTTTTTTATCCCCAATTATACACTACTGCCAAAGCCTGTTGGATACAGATTTTCTACAAATGTTACCTCCTTATTGTTTACTGTGATAGTTATTAACAAATCACGAAAAAAATTCTGCAAATATAAATTTTTCACGAGAACTTTTTTTCTTTGAAATACAGTGCTGTGAACTCTAAGGGATACGAAATTGTTACAAATATAAACTTGCAATTGTTTACTGTAATTTTTATGTCCAGAATAGATTATTCAAAGCAGCATAGCATAGTAAAGCAAAACACTCAACCCACAAAAAAGAATTTCAAAACAAAAAGGTCTGAACAGCTAATACGTTTAACTATTCTTCTGTTTCGTTTTCTTTGTGCAATGCCAAACATATCTTTGAAAGATTATTTGATAATAAGACGTAGATCCGCGAAGCTTAGAATCTGATTTTGTCAACGATAAGTGGAATTCGAGTGCAAAATACCTTAAATCTTCATATTGATTTATGAAAATTGTAATAAATATGTTCACGAAATTGGTATTTGTAGCTAATTATTCACATCTTCCAGCAATTTACAGTGGGCGCTTGTCAAAAAATCAGTTTTTTTTCACAGAAATTGCTAATACAGTGCCTTTTCTATTATTTATTAGGCAAAAAAATTACAGTGAACAATTATAAGGTAAGATTTATAACAATTTTAACTCCTGGATCTTTACCAGTGCCGCATTATTATGGAAAAAAAATTTGAGTCAAAAATGCATATTTGGAGAATTTGGTTTTATATATTTCGTTGATAGCTATTGAAGCAAACAATTGTAAGGATATATTTATCCCTTAGACGTTACAGCAATGTATTTCAAACAAAAAAAGTTCTTAAGAAAAATTTATATTTGAAGAATTTTTTTTCGTAATTTGTTAATAACAATCACAGTAAACAATTAGGAGGTAACATTTGTAGAAAGGTTGTATACAACAGGCTTTGGCAGTATTGTATGATTGAGGGCAAAAAAATTCGGATGAAAAATTCATATCTGGACAATTAGTTTATATGATTTGTTAATAAAAATGATAGATAATGATCAAAAGGTGAAATTTATATCACTGTAACATCCATTTGTCCTTAATCGTATCGTGTGATTGAGAAAAGAAAATTTTCTTCAGGAACAAGTACATTTCGACTAAATGTAAATGTATTTTGTTTATAACAATCATAAACATTAATTTTTATAACTTTTCTCGGATTATATAGTACTCTCTGTAAATTCCTTTCGTCTCATTAACAAACAAAAAATTTGCGCTAACGAGAAGAGAGAAACCACATATTTGTTTATAAAATTTGTTTGAAACAAATTTTTTGTTTAACAAACAAATTATTCACATTTAGACAATATTTATGCATGCAACTTTGATGATTTAGAGTATAGTCATGTTGTTTCCATTTCAATGAAAAATAGTGATTTGACATTTCCTACTTTTTCCGTAAAATTTATTGACACAGCAATTTGTTTAAACAAAAAATGGAAAATCGCCCACGTTACATTTATCAGACATTTATTGCTGAGTATTTATAAAAAAAACTTGAAGTCGGGTGAAAAGTACGACTTCTACGCGAATTTGTCTGCGAAAATCCATTTCTGGACCACTGTGGGTCGCCTCGCGCAGAGTATATGTTTACCCTCCCAAGAGAAGCAAAGCTTGAAAAATGGGTTTTTCCCGATTTTATTCAAAAACGTAAGTTTCATCTTAAAGTCACTTCAAATAAAATCGAAGATTATGAATCGGACGAATAAATTTTTCCACTGTTTTTCAATTTCCATCGCTTTTACCAATTCCGATCCTTGAAAATATCTGATATGCAATAAAAAAATCTTATTAAAAAAAATGTTATCATGCAATAGTTTTCAATTGAACAGAAAGACAAAAAAACCTTTGGAATAGGGCTACTGGGGAAACCACGTTTAAAAAACGCCCTAAGTACACTACCTCAGAGGTGGCGTGGAAACGTGTGCATATTATGACGCTTACTACTCTTTGGATCGTTATTTCTCAGAGACGGTAGCTTTCACGAAAAAAATTATTCCTCCCTTTTTCATAGATAATTTTTTTATCTGCAATTTCTGTCTGAAGTAATTTTGCGATAAAACTTACGATTTTGAATAAAATCCTGAAAACCCCATTTTTTTACCTTTGATCTCAAGTCAATTTTGTCGCTTGTACCGGAACGATAGGGAGTTTGGATCTGTTGTTTTTAGTTATGTTTTGAATAATTTTACTCACTTTCAGCTTGACAGGAATTTGTGTACCTTCAAATGTCTAATTTGACCGGACTAACCGCACCTACAGTAAAATGTTTTCTATGAAACAAGGTCCTTTACTGAAAAAAATACACGCAAAAAACTGACCAGAACATGGACTCGAAAAACGGATCTATCCTGATTAAAGAACAATCAGAACGAACGATCAAAAACAATCCAACAGTTTTTAAGAAAAATAATTGAATCATGAGAATAGTGAATTTCTGATTGTGGAATCAGCTGTTACTCAAGGATCCAGCAGCAAACAAGTTCCATTCAGTAAGAAAGTGCCCCTAGTTGGTATAAGGAATGAGCCTATCTTTATTATCACTCTGACTTAGGTGACAAAACACAATGTTCTTTTTCTCTATTTCGCCCAATAGTCCAGTATATTTAGTCGGATTCCTATATGTGGGATATTCTTTTACAAATCGTACAGATTTGGACGAAAGTTGATCGACCCATTTCTGATTGAGCCTATACTTTTTTTACGGGTTTTTTATCAAAAAAGAGAAGATACTTGAAGTTGTTATCAACAATTAAAATTTTGAAATCGATTTTTAACTAGTTTGACCTCCATGAATTAAGTTCTTAGTATTTTTATCGTATTCCGCGTCAAATTTCCGATCGAAAACGATTAATTTCAAAATCGCTATTTTATTACTACTATCGGAAAAATTTGATGTATCTAGTGGTGTCGAGCGCGTTACCTCACACCGTCGCGCGTATCACATTGCGCGCAATGTAGAATAATTTACTAGGATTATTATGATTATAAGGATGTGATACATTGTTTCTCTCTACTAGTTCTCTACAGAACTCTTTGTTTTCGATACTCCCTCTCCTGCAAAAAAAGGGCGTGACTCACGAACATAGAAAAAGTTTAAGAACTACTATTGGTCAAGCGGGGGTGGTTCATCATCCACCACTCGAACCTGCCTTGCGATGCGGAGGAGCAGCAACGGCTGACTCACTTTGACAGTTCAAATTTGACTTGACTTTTGATTCGAAAAGTTCTCTCTTTCAAAATTCGAAATTTACCAAGTACCACAAGTAAGTGTAATATAAAGTTTGTGCTAAACAACAAGTTCTCGGATCTGTGAGTTCTCCGCTCTGTGTTTGAACTGGTGTAAGATCCTGACGTCAAGACCTCGTTGAGAATTATATAAAGATGCCTAAAAAAGTATTTAAAAATTACAAGGAACGAACATTCGTAGAGACATATGTTTCAATCCCTTTGAAAATTTTGGTCATCGAAAAAAAGGGGCATCAGATTTGCGAAGAGTGAATGAAACACAGCTACACTAAATTTATCTGTAACGAAGGAATCATTGCAACAGAAAATTTTTACTTCCTGTCGCATGCTTATTAATAGCAGAATCGAAGAAAAAAAGGACGGGTCACAAATGATAAAGTTGAAATGGTATAGTATACATTTCATGTTTTTATGTGGCGTGTAACTATGTAATATTGAAGAAGGTGGTTCATTGATATCTGTAAGGGTTTTAGGAAGATGTCGTTCTTATATTGGCCCAATAATAAAAAAACTTTTCTGAAGTTTTTTATATTGGCATTAGGGTCTAAAGTTGTGTATTATTGCATGCGCATAATCATGTAAGTAATGATCATAATCTTGGCAAACGTTTTGGCCACGGGTAATCACTCTCCAGTGACAATTATCTTATTAACAATTCAATATTGAGCCTAAATAAAATTAAAAAAAGATTTTGTGCATAAACTCATCAACATCGTGGTTTTCTTTGATCCACAATCAAAGACAGTCAGTAGAGTACATAAAATCGAATTCCAGGGGATAAATAAAATAATATATTTTTCCGATGGTGCCAGTGGGCAATACAAGAACAACAAAAAATTTTATCAATCTTATTTATCACGAACAAAATTTTAAAATAGCAGCTGAGTGGCACGTTTTTCCTACTTTGCATGGTAAAGGACCATATGATGGAATTGGCGGCACTCTAAAAAGACTTGCTGCTAGAGCTAGTCTGCAAAGAGTAAATAATCCTATTCGTACACCTAGAGAATGATTTACCTGAGCGGCAGAAGCTCTACTAAACATAGCATGTCGTTATTCAACGAATGCTGAGTACGAAGATGAAGAAAAGCGATTGTCACCACGCTTTCAAACAGCTAAAACGATAAAGGGGATTTTCAAATATCATTGTATGATTCCAGTTTCTCTTCAAGAATTGGAAGCAAAACCATTTTCCTTGTATGAAAAAAAATGTTGTGAAAATTTGTAAATCAGAAATGTTAAAATTCGAGGAATATAAATACTGTATAACGTCCTAATAATCATAATAAAGTAATCTACGTTTTTGATGATGTTTTTCTTTTACTTCTTATTATTTATTTATTTATTCAATTTTTGATATAGTAATCTTGTTTATGAAATAAGATTATTCAATTGAAAATGTATATTAATTATTCCTATTTAAGAGAAAAACGATATCAAAGAAGAAAATCGGAGGGACGTAAAAGTCTGCCGTACAATGTGATACGCGCGACGGTGCGGTGCGAGGTACCGCGCTCGACACCACTAGATACATTAAATTTTTTCCGATAGTAGTAATAAAATCGCCATTTTGAAATAAATCGTTTTCGATCGGGAATTTGACGTGGAATACGATAAAAATACTAAGAACTTAATCCATGGGGGTCAAACTAGGTAAAAATCGATTTTTAAATTTTAATTGTTGATAGTAACTTCAATTTGTTGATAATATTTTTAGGATGATTTTTTATTAGAGCTCGTTCTTTCATCTTTAGAATGAAAAAAAGAAAAGGTCTCTAGCGCAAATAGAACAGGAGTTATGCATATTTAAAAAATAGTCTTCTCTCAAAAAATTGAAAAATAAAAAAAGTCCCCGAATACATATCTTCTCTTTTTTGATAAAGAACCCGTAAAAAAAGTATCAGCTCAACGAAAAATGGGTCGGTCAAATCTCTGTTCGATTTGTAAAATAATGTCCCATGTATTATTGCAATTCATTGGGTAAGAAAATTTTTTTTTGCCAACTTCAGGGTACCATATAGGAAGCTCAAATCCAAGTTTTCCAACATCATCCCTTTGCAGGTTGTCCATTATCTAGAATTAAGGAGTGATTTCTTGTATCGCGTATAACAGTCGTATTTTTAATTCAATCAAGAAAATAGTTGATACCATTTTTTATGAGAAAGAAGAGTTCTACAAATTACTATATTTGATGTTTTCTCGTATTTTGCTTATATGTTGCATAAACATTGATTATAAACATAAAAAGAGGGTTGGAATATTTTATAGATCCAATATCTTTTTTGATTTCGGTGCTTTCGCAAAACTTTTGAAAAAAGTTGTAATTCACACAATCCTCTTCAATTTTTGGTTTAAAGATTTTACATTTTACATTGAAGTACAGAAATTCAAACTTTTAAAAATTCTTCAGCTTTTCGATTTCATCATGCCGCTTTCTAGATTTTTTTTGCGTGGTAATTTTTTAAAGTATCTCTATCAACATCGATGAGAACCAAATTTTTTGCTTGAATTTTAGTTTTTTTGGTCGTGAGGAATTTTGAGAATATCGACAAAAAAGTCGATTCCCTTCATTGCAAGATTTATTTTTCTTTATAATTCAAAAACTCGGCTGAAAGCTGTCCAAATGCTTGAATTTTTCTTCTATTTTGTATGTGAAGTTTTACCCTTGAAAAAAAAATTTTCACTCCTTTCTTTGAGAAAAAAAATTACTTGCAATGGTGATTTCTCAAGAAAAATCAGAAAATTTTGCACCTAAAAATGTCAACGTTGCATCAGTATTTTGTCCCTAATTTTTTTTTTTAATAACGAAGTAGATGAATAAACAACATTTTGTATTGTAATTTCATTACAGATTGCGTACGCATAAATTAAAGATTGTGAGGTTCGTAACATGAATCTCACAATTTTAGTAGATAAGTTTTGTCAGCGAATTGCTGCACAAATTTGCTCATCCTTCATTTTTTAGAAATTCTCATTTATTCATCCAACAAACAAAAGAAATCATGCGAATAATCGCATAAAATTATATTGAACAATAGTGAATAATTGATATGCCAATACAAAATAATCAAAGTTAAGTTTTAAAACAAGAAAATTTCAAAATAAAAACAACAAATATAAGATAATTGCAATATAAGTCATGCACCCAAAAAATAGTCAAAATTATAGTTGATTGAAAAAAATGAAAAAGAAAGAGAAAAAATGTTGAGCTCCAGTCCATCAACGAAATTTAGAATAATTTATTACGGCACAGCGCTCGCAATCCAGCACTACCAACTACCGAGTGACGGTGCGCGCAACTTTCAAACGCTACGGTAAGTAAACAATTGCTCTTACAAAAAAAGGTTTTAAACAAAAATTGTAGAGGATTGTGTGAATCACACCTGTTGTTTCAAAAGTTTTGCGATAGCACACAAATCAAAAAAGATATTCAAGCTAAAAAAATTTGCAACACTCTTTTCATGTTTATAATCAATTTTTGTGCAACAAATAAGCAAAATACGAGGGTTCATCAAATATATTAATTTGGAGAACTCATTTTTTCATGGAAAGTGGTATCAACTGTTCTCGATACAAGAAATCACCCCTTAATTCGAGATGGCGGACAACCTGCAAAGGGATACCAGGGATACTGGACTTCAACCTATTTGAAGAATGATTTAAGCCACTGGGAGCTTAGACTCAGAGAAGATTTCCTAATATTGTTTCAAGGCCATATGTTAGATTTGAAATTACCAAATGGAGAATCTTTTTTTTTTCGCAGAATCATTTGAGGTTGGCCAGGATCACCTACGACTACTCCAACAGCTTCCTCCTCTCGGAACAGTTCATCACCACAGTCGATTTTGCCTTGATACTTATATACTGTAAAAAAATATAGTCACTAATATTATTTTAAAGATTATTATATCCATCAATTCAGAAATAGTTAATGGAAAGAATTGCAAGTCTATTCATAATCGTACAAGAGTCTTAATCTGAATTTCAATTGAAGAAGGTTCATTGAAACAAAAAAGGTCGAATAATGGGATTTTCAGCATATTTGACTAGTCTTGCCAAAGAAATGCGTTGTCATAATCTCACTGTATTGTGCCGTGTCCGTATAATCAGGAATAGTAACCACTGAAAAAACAAACTTATTCAAATGGGAACATGAAAAGGGAGATTCGATTTTTCCTACCTATGTCTGATTTTCCATTTCGTCATATAGTACACTATTTAAAAAATTTACTACCCTATCCGAAAACACGAATCAAATCTGAGGAGATTTTTAGATTCGCAGAATACAATTTCAAGGTGGAAAATAAAAATTGAAAAAAGAATCCTAAGAATCAAATTTTTATCCTTGTTCCCCGACCCGGAACTGAAACAACCAAGTACACATATTCACAATATTGAAGTATGTTATTGGAAATGGAACAAATTTGTTGAAAACTAAGATTATTTATTCCAAAGTGCAAATACTCTGTTGAAAACTTTTTTTTTGTCAAAAAGAACTTTTTTGTTGATAAATTCAACTCTCTTCTGAAAAGAATTATATTGGTGGCTTGAAAATTTATTTATCAGCTTGAAATTCAACTTTTTTTGTAAAATTTTTGTCTTTTTTGTTCAAGAATTGTACCATTTGTTTAAATTGTTTAGAAATTCGATCATTTCTTTGAAAATAAACCTTTGTGGTATAAGGATAGAAATTCGAGTATTCTCAAAAAATCTTATTATTCCATCGAAAATTATCATATATGTAAAATTAATCTTGGATGTTAGAAAAGTCATCTTTTTTCAGAAAAATTTGTCTTATTGGCCTAAAAATTTGACACTTTGATAGTTCAACTGTTGATGCATAGTTGCTTTATTTTCGGAAATTTTTTGTTGTTTATGGTTAAAAATTCTGCTAAAACTTCGTTACTCTCGTTTGAATTGTAAAAAAGTCCAAAATCCAACGTGTCAACAATTTTTCACTTTGTACACGGAAAAAATTTGTACTGGAGGAATGACAGGATTAGTCACGGGGTGGTGGATTTGAGAAAAATTCGTTAAATTAACATTAACTTTTCTGTAAATCATCTACAAATGTTGAGTTATAATAACAGAACTGACAATAAATATTGGAAATTGGTGCTGTAACTGTTCAAAATGATTATCACGAATAAGTTGAAGAGAAACTACATTTCCGCTGCGAGAATGACTGTTCTCGGTCGCACAAAATTACAGAACTCTACTGTGTTTTCAAATACACAAAACCACCTTCAGGTCGCAAATCTCCCAAATCAAACAAAATGAAGCCAGAAGTGTTTGTAATTGAACTTCAGAGAGACTCACAAAGACACATTTCCAAAAATAATAATTTGTTTATGTTAGCGCGGCAGGTATATAGGATGTGCGAACTCAGTAAAAACACATAAGATGCAATTAACTTTAGGTTTATTGATACAAACAGCAAACTCTTTAATAAGCGGTCTGGACGGTAATAGTATTCACAAGCGATTGATCGGCACGTAGGCCCACAAGAATATGATTTGAAAATTGCCTATAGATGGCAGTACTTATATCAACCGCATATCGATTCAAATATATAAATCTCATTCCAATACTTCCCCTCGAAACGTGGATGATTATTTTATACAATTTAAACTTCTCAAACCAAGAAACTTCACAAATTCTCGATGCTTCGGTCCGGGTAGTCCTTTCGTCATTACGTCAGCAATCATGTCGTTTGTAGAAACGTGTTCAAGCTTTAAAAGCTTATTCTTCAGCGCATCACGAACAAAATGATGTTTCACGTCGATGTGTTTGCTCCTAGCGTGAAATGTTGGATTCTCAGCCAGGCGTTGGGCTCCCATGTTGTCGTTGAACATCTTGACATCGAAAAGTTTATCAAATCCTAATTCCGGCACGGAGCCTTGGAGGTGAATAGCTTCTTTGGTAGCTTCTGCTAAAGCCATGTATTCGGCCTCTGTGGATGATAAGGCCACTGCCCTCTGCTTCGATGAATCCCAGGATATTGTTCCGGTGCTCAGTAAAAATGTATACTCTGTATACGATCGTCTGTCCACTAAACAGTTAGCCCAGTCCGCGTCGACATATCCTTCCAATGGTCTTTCCGATGGGCTGAATATAAGTCTTAAATCCATGGTACCTTTTAAATAGCGCAGGACACGTTCCGCTGCTGTCCAGTGGATCTGCTCGAAACCGGTGTTGAACTGGCTTAACGCGCTGACAACGTGAGTGATGTCAGGTCTTGTAGCCACGGATAGGTACATCAAAGCACCTACCAGTTCACAATACGGAAGTTACTTCTCATCGGCTGTAGATTCTCTTTCTGGCTTCGTAAGTTTTACGTTGATATCCATGGGCGTTGATACCGGCTTGCAATCAGTCATTCCAAATCGATTTGATAATTTCTTTACGTATCCTGTCTGGTGCATGGCGATCGTGTCGTTCTTTCGTGAGAATTCAATTCCCAGGCAATACTTTGGTTCTTCGAGATCTCGAATTTCAAATTCTTGCGAAAGAGCTTCCTTGAACTTTGCTATTTTCACCAAATTCCGAGAAACGACCAGAATGTCGTCTACTTAGATAGCGATGAACAATGCGTCTTCCCCTCGACCCAAGTAGTACACGCATGGATCTACATTCGCCGGAGTTGCACCGAATCCTCTCAGCACTTTATCCAATTTCAAGTGCCAACTTCTTCCAGCCTGTCGAAGACCGTATAAGGATTTCTTCAGACGACAAACCTTGTCTCCTGTTTCTAAATCCTTCAGCATACTTTTCGC
Source organism: Neuroterus valhalla (assembly GCA_011762715.2). Classification (NCBI taxonomy): domain Eukaryota; kingdom Metazoa; phylum Arthropoda; class Insecta; order Hymenoptera; family Cynipidae; genus Neuroterus; species Neuroterus valhalla. The sequence continues at coordinate 2,583 of WSXT02184546.1, read as the reverse complement.
TTTAATTCCGATTTTGCTGGTGTTGCTTTCCGTTTTTATGATGAATTCCAAGGCTTCTCCGAGGAAATTCGGAGTCTCCATAAAAACTTCTTCTTCAATCACACCATTCAAGTACGCAGTCGTAACGTCGAATTGTCTGATTGACATGTCATATCCAGCTGCAAGTGACACCAGCAATCGAATGGATCCTAGACGAGCTACGGGAGCGAATGTTTGGTTGAAATGAATCCCCGGACGTTGTGCGAAACCTCGCGCTACTATTCGCGCTTTCCTTCTTTCCAAAGTTTCATCTAGTTTGTATTTATTTCGCAATACCATGCGGCTCCCAATAACTTCGCGATCATCCGGACGCTCTACCAGTTCCCAAGTATTTTTTATGATCAACTTCACTTCGGCCGCTATGGCACGGTACCATTCTACGGAGTCAGGACCAGACACTGCCTGTTTTGCAGGTACCTCTGCTAGATGAGCTTCTTCCTGTTCTACGTTCTGAACCACCTCACGTCGTTCCTGGTACTGCCGACCGTCTTTCTTTCTGATTTCTTGGGAAAGGGAGGTCTGACCATTTTTCCAGTGAGACAAATTTCACATTCTTATTTGTTCTTGCATTTTCCGGAATTTATTCCGATAAATGATTTTTGTCGCTCACCTTTCCGAAGATCCTGTACGTTCAAATGGCCCATGCGCCGATGCCACACTTCCAGCTCTGTTGAGAATTTCGATGAACACTTCTATTGCCCACTAATTATGTTGCACTCATGTTCATTGTTCTCACGCACGAAATACAAGTCGCCGACCCGATTAGCAATCAACCTAATATCACCGTCGTTCCCGATAACAGTTGCGCGATGTTTTGTAAATGTTACGTCACAGTTTTTTTCAGTAATTTTCGCGACAGACATTAAATTCGCACGGAGGTCTGGAACTTGAAGCACGTTGCTCAAACGAATATTTTTCTTCTTACCTTCGACGTTTGCTGAAAATAAAACAGTTCCTTTAGCAACAATTTTCGTCGAGGAAGAGCTTGCAAGGTTTAACCTTCCGCATTTCGTCTCGTGTATTTCCGAAAGTACGTGCGATTCCTTGCATATGTGCGACGTCGCGCCACTGTGAAGGCACCAGTTTTTCCCGGGAGTGTCACTTTCTGCCCGGAACGCCTCTTGAACGTTAGAATCAGCGAAACTTTCAATCGCACAAAGGCCCACATCTTCGGCATTCTTCGCGTGTTGTCGGGAGTTATCGCGCTTCTTCAATTCTAGTCTTTGGCCATATGCCCCCGTTCCCCGCACCGATGGCAACGAAATTTGAATTCCTCAGCGCTTCTATTCCCAGATTCACGATTCTCCGTCTTACTTTTGTTCGGATTCCAGCTTTTCTTTGCAAACATTGCGTTTTGTAACACACCACGTGTTTCGTTTTTACGAGCATCACTTTCCTCAATAATTTTTACACGAACCACTTCCGGTGTGGGCAATTCATCGCGCGACTCGATCGCGCACCTAAAATTTTCAAATGAAGGTGGTAAGCTGTATAAAAGCATAACTGACAGTAAATCGGGATCGATTTCTACGCTCATTGCATTTAATTTATCAAACACGTTTTCCACGGTAAAAGTATTCACGAGCGATTGATCGGCACGTAGGCCCACAAGAATATGGTTTGAAAATTGCCTATAGATGGCAGTACTCATATCAACCGCGTATCGATTTAAATATATAAATCTCATTCCAATAGTTTAAACATTTTCTACAAATAAACTATGGTGAAATCAAGTTCTTTTGAAACCTGATTGTATAATCCTTTCGTGAATATAAGACTTAGGGTCATGAACTAGATAAACAATTTAGAGTATAAGGAGTTTAAAGCATAGCTGATTTCAAATTTGGCATTAGTTTTGCGCAATAATTTTTTCAAAACAATTCGTTTGAATGAATTATTGCTAATTTCAATTTTTCTGCAAAATTTATTCTTAAATCTAATTCTACTGGAAAAATATGTCCGAAGCAGTATATTTTATAGTTTAAATACAATTTATTACAACCATATGAATAAATAATCAATTTTGCATAATATATATCAAATCCTAATAAGACTACTAGCGCTCATAGGAAAATGAATTATAATACAAGTACAGCAAATGTTAACTAAGAGGTTTCTTCGTGCATTAAGTTCAAGTTTGCCTTTAGTTTTGCGAAAAATAATTGTGAATAAAAAGTTGTAAAAATACTTGATGAGAAATCAGAAAAGTTTTCACTTGTATTCATAGCACAGAAATCACTGGAGATAAAGAAGATATTATTCATGGAGCAATTTTACATGAATATTTGAACACGTTGAACCCACCAAGTGGTAATGCTCATAGGAAGCTCAGGCGAAGGTTTATCTAATGGAACAAGGCTGCTAATTTCGGAATGGTCAAATTCTGCTTTAAAATGTGAAATACTAACAGGTAGTAGGTCTGGAAAAATTGCATTCATTTGCAGAGTACCACTCAACTGTGAAAAAACATATCCTTCTTCATTCAGAAGAAGACAATTTCCAATCAAATTGGCTTTTGCTATGACGATAAACAAATCGCAAGGC
>WSXT02184535.1:0-20677 GCA_011762715.2 Neuroterus valhalla | reverse complement strand
TATATAATCATGTATCTAAATAATTGAAAACACCTCTCAATTTGTCATCTTTATTATATTCATCTATTCAATGAATCCTTTATATATTATAAAAATTGTTGGAAGTATTCAACATATTTTATTAATATAGATAACACAGGCCGACAAAATTTGACAAAGGTACGGAACCAGAGACCACACCTAGTGCACCCGTAGGCTTTTGCTGCGCTGAGTCTGAATCCGACCTCAAAAAAATCCCAGCACCCTCAGTTTTCGAGATAATCTTACCTGAGAGGGTCAAAACACGTTATTTTAATGTATTCGAGGCCTAGTAAACCCGCGAAATAATTTTTCTTCCAAAACTGACGATGGCATCGTAAAAAACTATTCTCCACCTTCAAAATGCAAACTATAACTTTTCGATACGATTTTCCCGACCGAGATGTAGCGAATTCAAATATGAAAAATTTCACTTTCCACGGATATCATTCTTGCTACAAAAACATTTGCCCAGGAAATAAAATTAACAAAACCATGTCTATTACAGCTCGTTGCATGTTGATATAACCCAAGGCTCCCACAACCCGATTTCAAATACGCCCGAGCCCTATAACCTTCAAGTCTATAACCCCAGCCCCGTACAACCCGATTTCCTTGACCCTCGAGCCCAGTAACCTAATATGCAATAACCACAGACCCCTACAACCCGATTCCCTTAACCACAGAGCCCTGAAACCAGCTATGGAATAACCCTAGACCTCTTTAACCTGATTCCCTTAACCCTAGAGCCCAGTAACCTGCTATGCAATAACCGTAGACCCCCACAACCCGATTTCCTTGTCCCTAGACCCCTGAAACCTGCTATGAAATAACCCCAGATCCCCACAATCTGATTCCCTTGACCCTAGAGCCCTGTAACCTGCTTTGCAATAATCTTTGACCCTCGCAACCTGATTCCCTTAACACCAGAGCCCTGAAACTTGATATGCAATAACCCTTGACCCCCACAACCGGACCCCCTCAACCTTAGAGCCCTGTAACCTGCTATGCAATAACCCCAGAACCCCATAATCCAGTTTCCTTAACCCTTGACCCCTGTAACCTACTATGAAACAACCCTAGACTCCCACAACCGAATTTCCCTATTCCTCGAGACCAGTAACCTTCGAGTCTATAACCCTAGACCCTCACAAAACAATTTCCTTAACCCCTGAGCCCTGTAACCTGCGAGTCTATTACCCCAGGCGCTAACAATCCAATTTCGTTAACCCTCGAGCCCAGAAACCTGCTATGAAATAATCCCAGACTCCCACATCCCGATTTCCTTTACCCTGGAGCCCAGTAAGCTGCTATGCAATTACCCCAGACTCCCGCAACCCAATTTCCTTCATCCTCGAGATGAACAACTCGATTTACTTAACCTTCGATCCCAGTAACCTGCTATGCAATAACCCCAGACCCTCCGAAACCCCTGGGGATGTTGCATAGCTTACTGGGCTGAGAGTTAATGAAACTGGGTTGTAGGGGTCTGGGGTTATTGCGTAGCAGCTTACTGGGCTCAAGTGTCAAGGAAACTGGGTTGTGGGGGTCGTGGGTTATTGCATAGCAGGATCGTGGGCTCGAGGGTTAAGGAAAATGGGGTTTTTGGGATCTAGGGTTGTAGGATTGCAGGTTAGAGGTCTCGAGGAATAAGTAAAATGCGTTGTAGGCATCTGGGGTAATAGACTCACAGGTTACAGGGCTTAGGGGTTAGGAAAATCGTCTTGGGGGGTCAAGGGTTATAGACTCGCAGCTTACTGGTCTCGAGTGTTAAGGAAACTGGGTTGTAGGAGTCTGTGGTTATTGCGTAGCAGGTTGCTGGGCTCGAGGGTTAAGGAAATTGAGTTGTGGGGCTCTAGGATTGTAGACTCGCAGGTTACTGGTCTCGAGGATTAGGGAAATTGGGTTGTGGGCGTCTGGTGTAATGGACTCGCAAGTTATAGGACTCGGGGGTTAAGGAGATCAGGTTGTGGGGGTCTAGGGTTATAGACTCGCAAGTTACTGGTCTCGAGGATTAAGGAAATTGGGTTGTGGGTGTGTGGGGTTATTGCATAGCAGGTTACTGTGCTTGAGGGTTAAGGAAACTCTGTTGTGGGGGTCAGGGGTTATTGCATAGCAGGTTTCAGTGCTCTTGGGTTAAGGAAATCGGGTTTAAGGAGTCTGGGGTTACTGCATATTAGGTTACCGGGCTCGAGGGTCAAAGAAATCGGGTTGTACGGGGTGAGGTTATAGACTTGAAGGTTACAGGGCTCGGGGGAATTTGAGATCGGGTTGTGGGGGTCTGGGGTTATATCAACAGGCAACAAGCTGTAATAGACATGGTTTTGCTAATTTTATTTCCTGAGCAAATATTTTTGTAGCAATAATGATATCCGTGAAAAGTGTAATTTTTCATATTTGAATTCGCCACATCTCAGCCGGAAAAAATCGTATCGAAAAGTTAGAGTTTCCATTTTGAATGTAAAGAGTAGTTTTTTACGTCAACCTCGTCAGTTTTGTGAAGGAAAATTCTTTCGCTATGTTACGGGGCCTCGAATACATCAAAATAACGTATTTTTGACTCTTTAAGGTTAGAATATCTCGAAAACTGAGGGTGCTGGCATTTTTCTGAGGTTCAATTCGGATTCAGCGCAGCAAAAGCCTTGTCCTTATTTTGTACAGGTTTAACATAATGAAGAAAAATGAATCGTTGTCCAAATTCGAAGAGAAGTATAGAATTTTGAAATAAGGTTGAACTAGGCGTAAATTTTATTAATCATGAAAAATGTCAAGACTGAAAAGAAATTTAAATTAAATTTACTATTTTTTTAGTTAACGATATTTACATCTGCCGATGCTATGAATTTGATATTTTTGTACAATTATTGTACGTATCCTGTGAGAAGCGTATTCGTATAAAGTCATAAAAATAATTGCTTTTTCACTTTCTCGTCGTACCTATTAATTTATTGGATATTTGAAATATCACAAAATATATTTTCTAGATAAATATATCCAAAAAAAAAACCTGTTTTGTAAATAAAATTGAACAAATTTGAATTTTGTTCATGCTATTGAATAATTATCGGTCTAAAAGTACAGCCAGCACCGCACGCGGCTTTGTCAACATTTCCGTCACTTTTAGTTTTGAGTGTCACCTGCCTTAATAACAGACCAACGTTCTCGCCTGACCCCCGATATGGCCAAGAAGCTTCTTTTCCTAGGACACGATAACAAGTTTGTGAAAAATGTAAAGTTTTATTTGTTTTTTCCACGATAATGAACTGAATTGGAATGATATTAATTGAAAATTCAATTATTTCCATTACCTTCTAGCTTGATAATCAAATTTTGCTTCAATAGATGATAGAGGGGAGAAGTATTCGGTAATTATCGATAATATCAATAACGGACAAATCTTATCGATAATTATCGATAATTTTTTTAAACGATTATCCCATCTCTATTGCGTAAATCGGCGGTCCCCTCGACTGACAATTCTTGGTTCCTCGGACCCGGTTGTACTTACCTTAAGAGGGGAAATGAGTTTTAGAAGGAGTTTTTGTAACGATTATCGTGATTTTTTTTGGCAATAAAGGAATGGATGTAATCAATTTATACTTTGTGGACATTTTGTACATATATTGAAGAAGAAATCGTGAAATTTTCCAATTTTTTTAGTGAGAAACATGAAAGATATCGGCCGTCGCCAATAAAGCGTCACAATTGGAATTCGGTGCTTGTGTAAATTCTGGAAGCCGCAGTTTTTATCCGAAATCAATAAGGTTCAAAATTCAACCTCGACACATATAAAGTTTTTATTTGAACCGCATTCCAAAAAGAAAAAATTTCAATTCAAATTTTTTGGGGTGTGTGAGAATGATTTATTAAAAACTTTTTGAGCTAGAGTGTAAACAAATCTAAAAAATAGTTTCGAGAAAAACGCGTTTGAAAAAAGATTGTCGAGACAGTAATAACATTATTTTTAATTACTTACTGGTTATTCAGCGATTCCAGCACCATATATATTCATTCTTTTTCTTGTTCAAAAATCCATTCCGAGCTTGCATTTCATGACCGTCCGACTTTACGTACCCGTGCGGTCCGATACATATGGGAAGACATCCACATAAAGACGATTGTAACACCGGAACGAATTGAAATTTTTCATTGAAACTTTGGGAAATTATTCTTCGACAGTTTTACTAACAATTTATTGAATGAAAAAATCGATTTTTTGAAAGCTCTAAACCTATTTTCCCCCTTAAAATCGTGCGTGCGCAATTATCAATTCAACTTTATTCACTTTAACTTCGCGTAACCGTTGCACTATTTCTATATCTACATGTCCATGGATCCTAGTCCCCTCCTATTAGTACCAATCCCTTCTCATTATCCTCTATACATTTCTTTATGGTTAGAACAATGAACTTTTATTGTTCATTTGAAAAAAACGACAAAACAAAGTAACAAGGAAGACAATGTTCGTCGATTTCGTAAGAAAAGTGAGTCCTAGAAGAATTTTAAACGTGAGCATTTGGTTATAGAGGTTTTTAAATGAAATTAAAATTTGATCGAAATACAGTGCATGTCAGTAAAATGTACGAAGTGTCTCGTCGTCTTGAATTTCGGGACGACTAGCCTGCTTTAGTCATTGGGCTGGTCACCTCGAAAATAATGTATTTTATATGAATTGTATCCCTTTCTGGTAGAGAAAAATTAGGAGAACCGCTGCTCGTCTGTTTATTACTCAGTATTTTTATCTTTGTTTCATTGTTTGCCGAATTACCATCAATTTCCGGTTGGCTGCTCTCTCTTCCGCTGAAATGAGGCGAAAATCTGCTGCTAGCTGAATCCTAGGAATTTTTTATTTCTGGGAATTTAGAACTGAACCTAAATATCCGAATTTAAATCTCGATGACTATTAATCTAATTTAAAACGCAGTTCTAGATTACGACTACCATAAAACATTTTGATCTGAAACATTTACAAGTACTGGGAGATTATGATCAATCTAATTGTAAAATTAAGATTAGTTCACTGCAATAGTCGTTATAATGTGCAATGTTACAGTACATAAAATTCCGTTTGAAATGTTTAAATTACTAATACTTCGAGCAAAAATGTTGCATTTTGAACAAAACATATCAATTTTCAACTAAATAATTCAATTTTCTACCAGAAAAAAAAATAATATTTAACCAATTTAACAGGAAAACATATTTATCTAAAATAAAAAATGGTTGAACTGAACCAAAAAGACAGAATTTTCAGCAAAACAGTTGAAGCCTTAACCAAAACAGAATAATTAATAATAATGAAACAGTTGCATTTCAAAGCCACAAAGATGAACTTTCTACGGAACTGTTGAATTTCCAACCGAATTGTTGAGTTTTTAGCCAAAAAAGACCAAGCAATAAGATTTTTCACTCAAATAGTAAAGTTTTGAATCCATAAGGATCATTTTTTAACAAAACAGTTCAATTGTCACACAAAAAGTATCAATTTTTAACCAAACTTTTGAATTTTCATTAAATAGATATTTTTTCAACCAAGGAGAGGAATTTTCAAGCAAATGTTAACTTATAGACGTAAAAAGATTTCTCAGACAGAAAAGAACGAAAATTTCGATCAGCATGTTCAATTTTCATGCCGAAAGGAGAAATTCCTTACATAAAAAAGGTCAGATACCATCCCCTTACCCAATTCCCATAGGGAGTGGATTCAAGGGTATGACTGATCACACAAATAATGTAGATCACACACCTCCCTCTTTTTCCAAGTCTCGTGAAGGCAGGAGTCACTCCTATGACTGGTCATGAAAAGAATGTAGGTGACACCCCCTTCTCCTTTTCCCAAATCTCGTGGGGTCGGAAAGTCACCGCTGTGACTAGTCATAAAAAATAATGTACGTCAGACACCCCTCCCTTTTCCCCAATCCGGTTGGGCGGAAAGTCACCGCTGTGACTAGTTATAAAAAATAATGTAGGTCGTACCCCTCCTCCTTTTCCCAAGTCTCGTGGGGTCGGCAAGTCATCACTGTGACTAGTCGTAAAAATGATGTAGATGGTACCCCTCCGCCTTTTCCCAAGTTTGGCAGAGGCGGAAAGTCACCACTGTGACTTTTATAGAAATCATGATAGTCATATACCTCCCCCTTTTCCCAAGTCTCGTGGAGGTAAAAAGTCACCGCTGTGACTACTCATGAAAAATAAGGTAGATCGTACACCTCTCCCTTTTACCAAGCCTCGTGGGGTTGGAAAGTCACCGCTATGACTAGTCATAAAAAATAATGTAGGTCGGACACCTCTCCCTTTACCCAAATCCGCTGGGGGCGAAAAGTCACCGCTGTGACTAATCATAGAAATAATATAGGTCCCATACCTTCCCCTTTCCCCAATCCTGGCGGGGGCGGAAGGTCACCGCTTCGAATAGTTTTAGAAAATAATGTACGTCATACCCATCCCCCTTTTTCTAAGTCTCATGGAGTCGGAAAGTCATCACTGTGACTAGTTATGAAAAATAAGGTAGGTCGTACACCTCCCCCTTTTACCAAGTCTCGTGGGGGTGGAGAGTCACCGCTGTGACTAGTCATAAAAAATAATGTAGGTGGGGCACCTCTCCCTTTTCCCGAATGCGGTGGGGGCGGAAAGTCACCGCTGCGACTGATCATAGAAATAATGTAGGTAACATACTTCCCCTATTCCAAAGCCTGGCGATGGGGGGGGGGGGGAGTCACCACTTTGACCAGTAATAAAAAATAATGTATGTCGTACCCCTCCCCCTTCTCATAAGTCTCGTGAGGTCAGAAAGTCATTACTGTGACTATTCTGAAAAAATTATGTAGATCGTATGTAGACCGTACCCCTCCCCCCTTCCCCAAGTCTGGTGGAGGCAAAAAGTCACCGCTGTGACTACTCATAAAAGATAAGGTCATAGATCATAGAAATAATATAGGTCACATACTTCCCCCTTTTCCCAAGCCTGGCGGGGGGCGAAAAGCCACCACTTCGACTTGATATAAAAAATCATTTATTTCGTACACTTCCCCTTGTTCCTAAGTCTCGTGGAGCCAGGCATTCAAGTTCATAAACCATAATTGCATTTTCAGACATTTTTTCCGGAAGACTAGCCAACTTGAGAAAATACACTAGTCAGCTCATTTTTGTGCACTGAAAAGGGATAAACTTCATGATAATTATAATATTTTCGGTATGATCAGCCGACTCATTCATAAATTATTAGAGTGTGCATTTGTTTACTGAAATTTTTTGAATATCAAAAAAGAGCAACTTGTTGAACCCATTATAATCGTACATCGATTACATGGCCATACAAAAAAAAAATTGATTCTAGCGTTTGCAGGACAGACCATGCGTTCTATGTTTTTGGGGGCGCTGAATCAGAATCCGAGTCCGACGTCCCAAAAATCCCAGTACGTCAGGTTTTCGACATAACCATAAAAAGGTCTTAAAAGGCACCCTCAAATGAAAAGCATAATGCTAAACTGAGTGCCAGACCATATTAGTCTTGGACATAACCTCGAAAAGCCTTCACATACATCTAAAACTGATATTATATCGAAAACCAGACGTGATGGGGTTAAATGAACTTTGGATTGAGTTTAGCAACCCAAAAAAGTTATTTTATGGTCCAGCACTCGAACCAGCATTACTTTTCATTTGAAGGTGTATGTGGAGACTTCTTGAGGTTATGTTGAAAACCTGACGTAATGGGGTAATATGGACGCTAAAATCGATTGTTTTTGTGTGGCTGTATTATTTTTATATTTCATGCAGACACTATACATTTTGAAAACCAAACATTGTTAGTAACGGAAAAGTTGAACTTCTTAAATTATTTGTTCATGACATTAGAAACAATCTCTCTCCTCACTTCGACGTGCAATACATTTCTTCTGTGCTGTTTTTAACAGATGAAAGGCATGTTTCATTGAATTATTGGATATTTAGAGCAGTGGCATTCTTAAACAAATAGAGGAAAAGATATTTCATTTGTTATCAGATAAAAGATTTAAAAAGTACAAAATACCTGTCTTCCTCTTTTTATGGAATCTACAAATATCAAATGCTGTCATCATCCTCAAACAATATCTGATTGAATCACAAAAGATAAAATAATTTAAACATTATCTTAAGGCCTTGATAATGCGATTCTATATGAGCTGCGATCGAAGCAGCAGATTTCAACTTATTAATTGGAATGGATTTTAGAGTTATGGCCTTCTTCGCTCTTACGTTCTTGGCTCTTCTCGTTGGGAAAATTGCCGCAGACTGTGGAGGTTGTGATGAAATCTGTTCCAAACGAGATGAATGTTGCTCTCAAATTTGTCGTGAGTTTAATTTTTATTGATTCTAGAAACTCATGTTATTACAGAAATGATCATCATTTATCAATAAGAGGTAGCATGCCATAATGGCCTCACCCAAATTTTCACAATTTCATGGAAGGGACAAAAAACGTTCTGAAAATTTGACTATTTTATTTCAAACAAGAAATAGGAATTAATTTTGATATAAATCAGTACTGAATCAATCCTTGTAACTGTTTAATTGAAAAATTTTCATGAGGTTCCGAAGAAAATCAGAGAGAAATTTTTTTTAACTACATTGAAACATTGAACTGTCACGGATGAATTGCGAAAATTATTCCAATTATTTTTCATTTGATAACAAAAACCAAAAAGAAAATTCGAATTTTCAAGCATGCGGGTTTTCGTAATATACTTGGACTTATCGCAAAATGTATAAAAAACATGAAGGGGGGTTCCTACTTTGTTAGGCCGAAATCCAGCTGTTCTTTTGGGAATGGTTTTGAAGAAAGTATAAAAGAAGAGAGGCTAAAATTTTTCGCAGTTGATTGTCGATGTTTATTGCATTCTTTTTTTAAACAAACAATGTTTAATATTTGTTGATGACCGAAGTCTTCATTGTGCGGACACCTTCTGAGAACACATCTAAAAAATGTCATTCATAGCGATTGTCGAAAAACGCTGTTTAGAGAAAAACACGTTGAAAATTTTTCATAAAAAACGCAAAAAATTATGTTGAACTTTTGCGATATAATTATAATTATTCATCATTTCGTATGTTTTTGGGGTTGCTGATTTCAAATCTGCCATCAAATTTGCAAAATTCATTCATTTGAACAATTTTAATAAACCAATTTTTTGAACAAATTACGATTTTCGACCGCTCCATTTAACGGTCCATAACTTTCGAAATTTTTGATATTTTGACTTGAAGTTTGGCAGGTATATTTTTAAAACATATATCTATCTAAAAGTGCAGAAAAAAACAGAAACAATTTTCTCGACTCAACAAAGCAGAAACTAGCACTAGGGAATAACTAGCATCTGAATGTTTATTGGCAATAACAAGTGTTCGAAACAAATTCTTATCATTTTATCATTTATGAATGAATGAAACGCCAAAAGGATAAAGAAACGAAAGGAAGGCGAGGGGTTCATATAGAAAAACATCAGAAAGGGAGAAGTTAAGAGCGAAAAGTTTGATATCGATAGAAAGTTTTATTAAACGGAAAAGAGAGGAAAGGAGGAGTGAGGAAGCAGAAGAAGTAGGGGAAACCCTTAAAACCCCGATAATGGTCAGGATACCACCGAGGAAAGAAGGTAGTAGTAGTAAGGGGATGGATGATAACAGAGATGAGGCTGGAGGGGAATTGAAAGACCTAAATTTGAAAGAAATCCGTGAAATGATTATAGAGGTGATAGAAATGCAGGACGAAAGACAGGAGGAACGGGGGGCATAAATAAAGCAGAAAATAAGACGGGAAATGGCGGAACTCAGAAAAGAAATGGAGGAATAGGGGAAAGTTAGGGGAAACTTGACGAAAAGTATGCAGACCCTAGAGCAACAACTACTAGAGGAACAAAAGGAGACAAAGAAAAGAGTGAAGGAGTTAGGAAGTAGGATAGAAAGAATACAAAACGCAGTCCAGAAAATTGAATTGCAGCAGGCAGAGGAGGAGGATGAGAATAAGGAAAAGTTGAGAAAAATAGAAAGGAGAATAGAAAGGATTGAGAGAGAAGAAAAACGAAACGACAAAATATTAAAAGGTTCAAGATTGAAGGGGAGAGTTTTGCAGGAAGGTGTACAAGAAGTGCTACATTTGATAAATACGAAGGCACTGGTAGAATAAAAGGCCAGGTCAGGTTGAATAAAAGGCTATATGGAAGCGAAGAAAGAATAGAAGATGATTGGACACAGGAACAAAGGAATATACAGTATAAAAAAGAAAAAGAACGGAAAGGAAACGTGGGTTAAGGATGGGAAAATGAAAACACAGGATATATGGTAGGATTGGGATGAAGAGGCAGAAAAGAGGTAGAAATAGTAAAAAGCCAATGGAAAAAGAAAAGGAAGGAGGATTGGAGAGAGAAGATAGCGAATGAATGAGAAATTCGGAAGAGTGGGAGGTGGTAGTGATGATGGGAACGTGGATAGATGAAAAAAGATGAGGAAGAGTAAGGGAAAGGTTACCAAGAGATTAAAGTTTACAGATTTAAAAAACGAAGAGGAGGAATGGTAAAGGCAGAGCAATAGGAGGAATGGTGATGGAAAAAGGAAGTAAAATCTAGCGTAGAAGGATAGGAGAGAGATGAAGGGAGAAATTGAAGGATTATCGGTAGAAGGGATAAAGTTGAGAGGAGAAAGATGGAAGGTAGTGGGAGTGTATGTGAACGGAGACATGCGGGAGAAATCTAAGAAGATAAAAGAACTGATGGAAGAAAACGAAGAGGGGATCAAGCTTGTAATCAGAAGAGATTTTAATGCAAGAATAGAAAATAGAGGAGGAAGGGAATAGGAAGAAGAGTGAAGAAGACAATCCAAAAACAAGATACTGGATGGGGAAGGGAAGAAACTGTTGAAGTGCCTAGAGGAAACGGGCTTGTTTATTATAAGCGAAAATAAAGAGGGGAATGAGTAATGACAATATACACGTTTGGGAGGTTGAAAGGCAACGGTCATTGACTATGTGATAGTAGACGACAAGGTAACAGAGAAGATCAAAATACGAGGCAGGAGAATATATTGATTCTAATCACCTTCCATTAATACTGACGTTAGAGGGTGATATAGAGTACTCAAGATACGGGTAAAAAGGAAGCAAAGGTAAAAAGAACAGGAAGAGAGGATTGGTCAATAGAAGGAAAAGAGAAATCAAATGTATGGTACGAAAATATGAGGGGAATGGGCATGGATAATGTGCAATAGAGTATGGGAAGGAGAGAGTTGGCCAGAGATAAGGAAAGGAAGGGTAGTAGTCTTGATATTGAAAAAATGCAAAGGAGAGGAGGTTGAGGATTAAAAAGAAGTAAGGCTGATGCCAACCTTGTACAAATTATATGTAACGGTATTGTCGGAGAGATGAAAAAAAAGAAGTTTAGGAAGGAGAGATAGTGCCGCCAAACCAGACGAGGTTTGGGAAAGGAATGGGGGTGATGTACAACATATACGTTGTAAATTATATAATAAATAGGAGGATTAAAAAGGAGGAGGGAGGAATGATAGCTATGTTCGCAGACCTTAAAACAGCGTTCGATTCTCTGGACCGGGAAGAGATAGAAAAGGTTATGGTAAAAGAAGGTATAAGGGAAGGTCTTATAAAGGGCGATTCAGAAATCTTTCTGGAGACAAAGACCAGGGTACAAGTTGCCGATTAAGGAGCGATAGTTTCTGTTTGGTAAGAGGAGTGAGACAAGGGTGTCCTCTGAGCCCACTTTGATTTAATATCTTGATCTCAGACTTGAAAAAAACAATGAGCTGAAGAGAATATGAAGGTAATAAGATGGGAAAAGTAAAGATATATATATACTGGCATACGCAGATGATAAAGTAATGATAGCAGAAGATGAAGAGGGAATATCGGGTCTACTTACAGGGTTTGGACTGGGAGATGGAACAGAGGAAAGATATAAGAAGTAAGAGAGTTTATATATGTTTGGGACACACCTTGCAAGCAAATGAAGATCATAAGACACATAAAAGAGAAACATTAAAAAAAGTGACAAGGGTAATGAAGCAGGTATGACGTATAGGAAAAAGAAGATTCAAAAAAGATTGGAAAAGAAGAATGTGGCTGTTTGGTACCCTGGTATGGCCGGTTTTAGGATATGGAGCAGAAATATTGGAAAGGAAAGGGAAAATACGGAAAGGTTATAGGAACGATATGTGAGATGGACTCTAGGAGCGGACTAGAGGACACTAGGATGTATGGTGAGAGAGGAAACGCAAAGGGATAAATGAAGTATTAGAGCAAGGGAGAGACTATGGAAATTTGAAGAAAAGCTCAGGGAGGGGAAGGGATTCAGCGAAAGAATGTCTGAAGGAGGTGGAAGAAAGAAGAGGGAGGGCGATTGAGTTAACAAAATGGAAAGGAGGAAGAAGTCTATCCTTACAGATAGACACGTAAAAGAGGACATTGGGGTGACTTTTAAAGAATTAAAAGGAAGAGATAAGGAAAGGCAGGTAATAGAAAGATGGGAAAGGATAAGGGAATCAAAATACAATGAATGGTATAAGATAATAAAAAAGGGAGGACTACCAAAATGTATTGGGGAGAAACGGAGAAAAGAAAGTGCAGAATATGTGAATGGGAAGAAGAAACATGTGAACATGTATGGGAAGGATGCATGAGAAGAATGGAAGATAAAGGAAGCGATCGAGAGAACGTGGTACTTGATTCTGGAGGCGGGAGGACAAGAGTAGGAGTAATCCGCTCGTACGCTCGAATCGTTAAAAACGCTCAAGCGCTCGATCACTCGTCGTTCACTGTCTCACTCGCTCGTCGTCTATCAGCAACCCGTCACGGCGCGTTATGCGTTAGAATAAGAGTTTTATATGCATATATGTGAATATATTAGGAAATAAATGAGGCTATGAGAAAAGAAGAAGAATGTTGAAAATTTTTGTATGAGAAAGAACGGAAGTTATGTAAACCCTTAGGGAACACATTATGAATTAAGAACTATTGCAAGCATGTGAACCTTTTCTTTTAACGTCGTCAACTCTTCATGATAAATTTTCAAGCCTTTTTGCAGATCCTCCGATAACAGTGCACTGTTCTTCATTTCTATCAATAACTTTATTACGTAGCTGTACAAAAAATATAATATTAGATCCTAACAAGTATTTAACATGTGGTACATTCAAAAATGAAAATTCATTTTTCAGTTCACGAAAGCATTGGCCAAAATAGATTTGTTCACAACATTTGCGATAACAATAAAAATTGTTAATTGTTATCAAAGCATCTAGGATAGTTTCAAAATTGATTATTTATAGATTATTAGGCTGAGAAATTAGATTTAAAAGCTGACAAACAGTCCAATAATGCGTTTTTTTATTTAGTTTGTTTTGACAATTCTTATATGCTATCGCTTCATTGCAGGAAATCATTGATAAACTACTGGCTCTCAGTTTTATTAGAAAGAAATGTATTTTATTCATACGTACATAAAATGGATAACATTGATGTTTTCTTTGAATTCCCGTATTTAAAAGTATTTTACAAAAACCGGTATACTTTAAAAATAAAAAATTCGATTATTTTTTAGTTTCCTTTATCGAATAACAGAACAACTAAGATAGTTATGGAAAACTATCCATAACAGTCTAAGAGTGTTGGGGGATGCTTGTTTCAAGTTTGAAAGTTTCTGAACACAGTAAAAACAAAGTGTGAATCAAACGCTTATTTCAGGGTAGCATCTACCTGCAACAGATATTATCCTTAGTAGTGTGAATGCCACACGGTAAACAAAAAGAATGTTTATCACTGATTCCGAGTAGAGAAATCCAAAACAAAATTTGTATCATCGATACAAAGCAAGTTTGATTATAGAATATTATTAGGTTTCAAAATGATTGAGGGTCACATTTTTTCCGCTGAAGGCGCAAATTTGATCAGGATGAAAAAATTTTGGACAGTGGTGAAAAATCGAATTCGCCATCTCATTCTGCGTAAAAAAAAAATAAAAAATGAGATTATACAAAAATCCTCCCGTCAGGATGTGTATTAGAATTTTTCTCATCTTTCGTGTTAATCAAATCATTTTCAAGAAACAGTTCGTTAGGCAATTGAAGCCTCCTACTTTCAAACTACCATACAGTTACTAAATTTCATTATTCAGTTGTTTCGCAGACTCAAAATTATTTCACTGGAACAGTAATATTCTTGTTCAAATAAAATAGTATACTTTTTAATTTCAAGGTGCTATGGGCGTTCATATTCTCTTAAAAATGTTAGTCCCGAATAATAATTGTTATGCCCTAATTGTACAGGTTGTATAATTATTGAAATGAAGCTTCAAATTTCTAAATTTTGTTGAACTCTTATTCTCAATGCCAGAAGTAAGAAAATCGGAAATTCTTAAAATTTTCTTTGACTTTTTTACTTGTATCATTTTTTTCTAAACGATGTTTAGAACAATTGATGGAAAGGAAAGTGTGTGCCTCTGATACTTTGCCTCAGAGTAACAAATGAAAAATTCGATACAAATGTTCTAAGATCGAAGGAAAGTGAACGATTCATCTACATTTATATGATTGGAGAGTAGAAATATTTGGTTATAAAAGTGATTCAATTTCTTAATTTCTAGGCTAATTATTTCCGAACTCCATGTGACTTTTTATTCTTTACGTTTTTCTTCATGAAACTATCAACTTTTCAATATTTCTACTTGTATATCAAACTGTATTTCGATTAAGGAGTTGAACAATGTAAAATGTAAGAAAATTTTATTTCAGTTGGTCTTAATGGCGACTCGTTCGGGACTTGCGCTCCGGTGAAGAGTTCACCGCAAACCAAAATCTCTAGTCGTCCGGAAACTCCTGAAAAACTGCCACCATATTTTTCTGAAGCTGCTTTTTCGAATTTTCCGTAAGAATAGTAAGAAAAAATGTAAAAGCGGAGACTAGCCAGCTCTGATATTTCTGCAATGAATAAAGGTTTATTCCAATCATACAGTTAACTTTGAATTTTCCTGAGAGTTACTGACTTTTTCCTGAGCTCCTTGAATTTTGTTGCTTTCCATACATAAGTGTGTATTTCGAAGTCAAATTGAAACTATGACGACCAACGAAGAGCTGAAAAATGTATTGTTATCTGCGCATGAAGAAGTTAAAACAACAAAGGGAAAGTAAGCTTGGTGATCGAAGATACTAAATCCTTGAAGGAATCGGATGAGAAAATTTTGGAGGAGCTGCAGATTTACAAAGATAAATGTATTCTCCTGGAAGAGAAGAATCTTCTTCTAGAAAATAACTTAGGCATCATGCAGAAGAAATTGGTTTTATAGAGGCTAGAAAAACAGCCAGAAACATCGTGCTCTATAACATGAAGGATAATCTCACCAGCAATAATCGTCTCTCTGATTCTATCAATGCCATCTTTTATAAGGCCAATATTGACGCACCAAATGATTGTGTTTTGGTTCCGTATCAATTCCAGATACAAGGGAAGATTTTTAAAATTAACTTTGATCCAAGCTCTATTATTGTGAACTTTTGAAATAATATGAATGTAGTTATTTATGATATTTCTTCAAAATATCCAGACAAGCCTATAACAATAGAACATTTGAATTGTAAATTTGGAGATTCAAAACAATTAGAGGAAGACATTGTATGTAATAATAGGATCCAGGGGTAAAAGTTGTTCGATTATTGATTGGGCTTGGATCGATACCTCGGATGCTACACATATATATATATATATATATATATATATATATATATATGCGACGCCTGCACTGCTCAGTAACTTGAAAGCCATACCTGTGTGCCAATAATATGCCGTGGCACTTGCAGGATGAATGCAAAGAGCAGTCATGCTTGGGTCGCTCCGTGTCCTCAAGACACACGAGGGTTTCGCCGGCCCTTTATTGTGATTTTGTCGTGCACGTGGTTACTCATCCCACGGTCGCGAGACGTGGCCATAAGTGTATTTTACCCCGGTTCAACTGGGAGCTTGTGTCATGTTTCCTGAATAACGGTTGCTCCCAGGTGGACCCTGCGGTTGTTCTTGATCGCTGATCACGATCCTGGTGTCTATGTGATCCCATCACGTCTGGATCAAGGTTAAACGAAGGTCAAACCCCTCTTTTCGAAGGAAATTATTTATTCACTCCAGATTCTGGGAGAACGGAAAATTTTACGTCCAGACACACTTTGACCTTCTTATCAAAATGACATCTGAAAGTCATTTGGGAGTCATCTTAAGTAGAATTATCTTCTTGAACATATAGCTTGTATATCGGCTAGGACTGGAACTCCAAACTACCTAATATTGTGTTTTTTGGGTCGCTAATCACGACCCTGATCTCCATGTGACCCCATCACGTCTGGGATAACGTGAAATGAAGGTCAAACCCTTCTTCTCTTAGAAAATAATTTTCCTTACACCAGATTCTGGGAGGAAAGAACATTTTACGTCCAGACGAACTTGAAATTTGTTATCCTAATGACCTCTAGAAGCCTTTGGAGGTCATCTGAATATCAAATTCTCTTTTGAATCATCCATCTGGTATTTCGGCTAGAAGTGGATCTCCAAACTACGTATCATTGAGTTTTTTGGTTTGGTTATCACAATCCTGGTGTCCATGTGACCCCATCACGTCGAGGACAAGGTCGAATGACGTCCAACCCTCATTTCACAAAAAATAATTTTTTTAACCTTAGATTATGAAAGAACGGGAAATTTCACGTCCAGACACACTTAAACCTTTCTATCGAAATGACCTCTGGAAGTCATTTTATGGTCGTCTTAAGTCAAATTCTCTTTCGAACCATCCAGCTGGTATATCGGCTAGGACTGGGACTTCAAACTACGTATCTTTGTGTTTTTTGGGACGCTGATTACGATCCTGGCCTCCATATGACCCCATCACTTCTGTGGCAAGGTCAAATGAAGGTCAAACACCTCATTTCGCAAAAAATAATTTTTCCGTCACCGACAAAGTCCCTAGGTGAAGGCACTCAAGACATCGTGGCTGGCACAAGAAAAAGTAGCCGTATGGTGCAGGGATTCTGAGACACAGTATCGGCTATTGGTCAGGGTAAAAATATCAAGTGAAAAGCACGCAAGTTTGCAAATCAACTCATGCTCAATCATCAAGATTTCATTTATCCTTGACCCAGGCATGCAATGGTCAATGATTCGTAGCTTGGAGACCCAGTCCTAGCCGAAATACCAGCTGGATGATTCAAAAGAAATTAGATTTTTAGATGACCTCCAAATGACTTTCAAAGGTCATTTCGATGATAAAGTCAAAGCATGACTGTATGAAGAATTTTACGTTCTTTCAGAATCTGATATCAAAAAAGTTTTTTTCCGTGAATGGGGGGGGGGGGTTCAACCTCCATTTGACCTTGACCTAGATATGATGGACCTATGTGACCCATGTGGGTTCATGTGACCCAGGGTCCCATGGACACCAGGATTGTGATCAGCGACCCAAAAAACACAATTATTGGTAGTTTAGTGACCCAGTTCTAGCCAATATATCAGCTGGATGATTTAAAAGGAAATTGATTTTTAGATGACCTCCACATGACTTCCAAAGGTCATTTCGATAATAAAGTCAAACCATGACTGGACGTAAAATTTTCTGTTTTTTCAGAATCTGTTATCAAAAATATTATTTTCCGCGAATTGAGGGGGTTCAACCACCATTCGACCTTGACCCAGGAATGATGGGGTCACATGGACACTACGATCGTGATCAGCGATCCAAAAAATACAAGAGCACGTTGTTTGGAGACTCAGTCCTAACCAATATACCAGGTATATGATTCAAAAGAGAATTTGACTTGAGATGACCTCCAAATGACTTCCAGAGGTCATTTTGATGAAAAGGTCAAAGTATGCCTGAAATTGAAAATTTACGTTCTTTCAGAATCTGGTGTCAGAGAAATCATTTTCCACGAAACGAGGTGTTTGACCTCCATTTGATCTTGATCCAGACGTGATGTGGTCACATGGACACTAGGATCGTGATCAGTGAACCCAAAAACAAAGAGAACAAGCAACGTCGGGAAGATTCAAATCGTTTTCCTTTTGTGACCTGTGTAATTTATTCAAAACTATCACAAATACAGCAATTCAGTTAGGAATGATTTGTAACACTAAGTAGAAAGATCAGTTTTTTGAAGCCATGTTTTAATGAGCATTGTAAAGACAGCAAGAATGGGTTAGAACAAATGTTGAAGAAATGTAAACGTGGAAATTTTAAACCAGATACTTTTTCAATTTATGCGGACTATAGAAAGGGTATTCGAAGTTACTGTTATTCAAAAACAGGCATATGAAAAATCTCTGTTAGACTGTCTTGCGATTGCTAAGGGTTCTAAGCAATTTTCGAAGGTAGTTCGAACCCAAATTATCGAATAAGGATCATCCAGCGATGAATTTGTTAATCGCTGATTTAGAGGAATCTCTACGTGCTAGTGGTATCAGAGGTGTATCATTGCATCCCTTAAATGGAATTTTGCTTCTTGCTTACGCAGACGACTCGGCCCTCCTTGCTGACTCCCTTTTGGGAATAAGAACAAATTTTTAGGGATTATATGAATATTTTTAGATAAATAATTTGGAGGTCAATACAAAAATTGCAAACTTCAGGAAGGGGGACCATGAACATAATAAAAAATCTGCCCGCTGCACAGTGGTTGAAAATGGAGGAAAGCTGGCCAAAAGTCAAAAAATAAATTTCCTCCAAACCTTGTTTCGTTGATTGGTAATGCTTAAGTGATATTTTCACCATAGTTCTCAATCGCTTTAGTTGAGCAAACCTCCTTACTTGCTCCAAATTATCATTTCAAAATTGACCGTCGGGTGTGACTTACTCGGGTGTTCGTACCGGTTAAAAAAATCGTTCGCTCCGAAAGTGCATCACTATCTAATGGATTAATTGTACACCCCCGTGTAAAATTTTTTGAGCAAATCCGATGTAATTTTTCAGTAGTCGTCTGTTATTTTCAATCCGCCGTTCTGTTCCCGACGAACTCAATATAAAATTCTTGATCAGCGACCTCGGAAACCCCAGCATACAATTATTTGGGTGAATCAGATGTAATTTTTCGGTAGTCGCCTACTATTTTCAGTCCGACATTTTATTTTTCGAAAAATTGAATATAAAATTCTTAATCAGCGACCTTTTGAACCCCCTAAAACCATTTTCAGGATAAATCGGATGAAATTTCTCAATATTTGTCCGACAATTTGAATCCACCATCTTGTTTTCGACAAACGAATCCAATTAATAATCAGTAGATTCTGATAACGCGCTTCGCGCGCGACCCGCTTCGCTCGCAAGTTTGTACGCGCCTAGGGCACGCGTTTTCCGGATCTCACACTTCGCGCTTGATGGTGATCCCACCTGTCGCTCCGCGCTCGGTTATGAATTTACCTCGCGCTACGCGCTCGGCCTTTGTACCTCCCTAAACAGGTATAAAAAGCTTGTGAGACACCAAAACGGTGGAGAAGTTTTGTTGCATTATTTTTTTTATATGTTGTCTATTTTTTCTAGAAATTCAATTTTTCAATTTTATTTTTCACAATTGAAACAAAAAAAATCTGCCTGCTTTGCGGGCACATTCTCATCCCGCGCTTCGTGCGCAGCTCGCTTCACTCGCAAGTTTCAGCGCGCCTAGGATGCGCGTCCGCCGGACCTCGCACTTCGCGCTGGTACAATTCAAACCTCGCGCTGCGCGCTTGGGTATTTGTGTCTCGCATTCGATATGCTTTTTCCATTGTTCAATTTCAATAATTATGAAGATTTGAAAGTGAATTGAACAAATCAATATCTTTTAGATCCCAGTTAACCAATGCGACCTCATATTCTTAATTTATAACGTAATTAGGAACACATGAAGATGAGATTTCTCAAAGCTCTGTTGTCTTTGAGGTACACATCCTCATCGTGGCACTCGCGCTTCACGCTCGACTTTTGAGGAAATATTTTATATGTAAGTTTATTATCTAATATACCTCCACAAGAAAAATCAAATGCGCTGTTTATTATACAAAAGACAAGTGTATCGAAGACCGATTTGATACGTTCATTTTTTGTTGAGTTATCATGTTTACAGACGGATGGACATACAGACAGACACTATCGCCAGAACAGAATTTTCGGCTTTAGGGGTCCTTAAACTTAGGGGTCCGTTGAAAATTGAAGATGTGGAATTTCGGGTGATGCGAACTCTTTCCAATCATAAATGATGAGAATGTAATACAATTTTCGATTTCCAAATATGTGCTGTACAGTAAAAGTTTGATTTTTTAATTTTTCCTTCGGAATTTTCGTGAAAATTTCAGAAGTATTATTGATGATCTTGTAGGGCTGCCCAGAAGAAACATTTTTTCGCTTTGACTTCCTTTTTATTCGTGTGTTATTTGGCTAAAAATTCTCATTTTGATTTCTATTTCTGAATTTTGAAAATGCCATAACTCTGACAATATTGTTTTTATAAAAAAAAATCATTCGGATAAATTGTTTTACTTTCTACGTACTACAAGAAGGCATACTTACAATTTTTTAGTCTTGGAGAAAAAAGTTCGAAAAAATTTTCAAAATTCTCCCCCTCTTCTTTTTTTGATCCAAAATAGCTGGTTAACGAACTCGACTTGTCTTTT
>WSXT02184534.1:0-36647 GCA_011762715.2 Neuroterus valhalla | reverse complement strand
GAAAAATGACAAAAATTCATGTGATGCAGTCTTAACTAGAATATCGCGAGGTGAGTTCCACCTCCAAAGGATGAACCGGCAAGACACACAGTTTCACAACGGGTCTGTCAAGGGTCCCAGTAGCAGTTCGTAAAGTGACGGACCTTACATGACCCTCCGAATCGGGACGTGTTGCAATAAAACGACCAAGAGCCCACTTTTTGGGGGGAAGGTTTCCGTGCAAGATAAGTACGAGATCGCCAATCTTGATCAGAGCTACAGGCTTTTCCCGCCTCGGACGCGTTTGCAGTTCTTGTAGATATTCCGTAGACCATCTGGTCCAGAAATCCTCATACATCTGCCTGGTAAGCTGCCAGCGTTGAAGTCGATTCTGCTTAATATCGATGAGAGAGGGTTCTGGAACTGTGAATATCGGAGACCCGATCAAGAAGTGACTCGGTGTCAACGGGACAAGATCACTAGGATCATCGCTCTGAGCCTGCAGCGGACGTGAGTTTAGACAAGCTTTCACCTATGTGAGGAAAGCTGTCATCTCCTCAAAAGTCAGAGTAGTATCTCCCACTACTCGGCGCAGATGATGTTTTACAGAGCGGACAGCTGCCTCCCAAATTCCCCCGAAGTGCGGGGCAGCTGGAGGATTGAAACGCCACGTAGTTCCGTTATCAACAAGATAACGGCTGATAGTTGCTGAGACAGCAGAGGCCTCGTCGAAGAGCACGCGAAGTTGTTTATCAGCACCAATGACATTTGTACCGCAATCGCTGTACAAGAAAGTGCTTATCCCCCGTCGAGCAGCAAATCTTTTATAGGCCGCTATGAATCCATCAGCGGTATAGTCCGAGCATGCCTCTAAATGGACCGCTTTAGCGAATGGTTAAGATGGTCGCGTAACTCTATGGGTCGGCAGTTGACCCCTGAGTTGTGTGCAGGTAGTTGCACGATTTCGAGCGCAAGTAACGCAACGACTCAAAATCTTGGAAAATTAACTACCAGCCGAACAAGCAGAACGGCCGAAGAAAGTTCCGTAACTCCATGAGTAGGCTGTTGACCCATGATTTGTGTGCAGTTGGTTGCACAATGTCGAGCGCAAGTAAGGCAACGACTCAAAAACCTTGGAACAGTACCTACCAAACCGTACAAGTAGAGCGGCCGCAGAAAGTTCCAAAACAAAGCGAAGATATCTCCTTACGGCGAGCAACCTCATTCTTGGCTTTAATAAGCGATACGCTTATCTCATCTGAGGAAAGCAGGATCCTCAGATAGACAACTGCACCGATAGCCTTCTCCGACCCACCCTCATGCCCAACCAGCGAGGGATGTTTAGCGATGAGAGTTGTGGAAGCTCATTCCTGTACTTCCTCCATATACCAATGTGATCAACAGGCAGGGTCTGATCCCAATCTATTTTGAATCTCCACAAACTCTGCATAAAAAATTTTTGGCTATAACTGAGACTGGAGCCAGCCATCCAAGTGGATCAAAGATACGAGCTTTTTCGGAGAAAACGCTCCTTTTCGTTGGCATCCCAGCCTCTTCAGTAAGTTGAACCTGAAACTTGAAACAATCCGAGATAGGTTGCCACAGAATTCCGAGAGCCTTGTGAATTGGTTCTTGAGTAAATTCGTAAGACGTGGCCTTTTCTTTATATTCTTCCGGGACTCCCCGCAGAACATCCTCACAGTTCGACAACTATTTCTTCAGAATGAAACCGCCCGCCTTGAGAAACAAATTCACTTGGCAAAACCGAAAATTACGGTCTTTGGACAGTATGTTTTGAGCTCATCTTCAGGATGTGATCTCCAAAGTATCTTCTGGTAGGTGAGGTCTTCAGGATGTATCCAGATACGACGGAACGTTTTCTCAATGTCAGTGGTAAAAACGATCGGATAGGATCTCCAACGAAGTATGACGTCCGGAAGTTACGTTTTAGCTTGAGCCTCCGAGCAAGAGACTCAGAAATAGAAGACCCTTGAGCGCCCTGATCGACAAGTACTTGGTAGATATATAAATAACCGTCGGAACCTTCAGTGGAGACGAGAGCTGTGGCAAGAAGTGCGGCCCATCTAGTCAAATGGGAGCTTGAGCGACATGTGAATTAATGGACGCCATAGCGGGTGTGAATGCGGTAATATTAACACTCAAAGTTGATAATGTAGGCAAAGCTGCAGTGCCAGATACCCTGATTGAAACATCGTTAGACGGCCGATGTAACATTGTGTGATGTTGTCCCGAGCAAGTTTGACAACGCTAAGGTGAAACACACTCTAGGATCATGTGATTCCCTAAACAATTCAAACACAACCCACACTTACGAATAAATTCCCTTCGCTGTTCAGAATTCTTTGATCTGAATAGAGGGCAAAGCAAAACAAAGTGCTTACCAGGGCATAGCGGACGAGCTCCCTCTTTAGTGAAGCACCATGAGCCTGTGTATGGAAACCTTTCTTACCAAATTTGACACCTGTCATTTTACCTTTATTTTCGTTTGACGAATACTTGAACTGAAAGCCTTCACCAAGCTCAAGTGACTCCAAGGCCCTCACACGTGAAACTAAAAAAGTCCTTAAAATTTCAAAAGAAGGACTAGTGGGCAGTGATCCCGTTTTCTCTTCCCACGCCTTGCGGGAGGCGCGATCTAAACGGTTCAAGGTCATGTAAATTAGAATGTCATCCCATTGTTTTGTTGTCTATCAAATGATCCGATGATTATCTTCGCGGCAATGTATTTCTCCTCTCCCTTAGAAAACAACTCTTGGACAAAGTAAGGTTCTTTTGAGTTGTCTTCGCGCACAATGAGAAGTTGTTCATGATTGTTCTCAAACCTGGACCACCTCTTCTCCAGGTTTTCCAAATGTGCATTGAGAACATTCTCAGATCAGTTCGCTTTACCGATCTTTTTTAAATTGACAATAGTTTTACTGATAAGTTCGAAAAGCCCATACTGCTGAGCGACACAGTCCTTGAGGCTCATTTTAAGGCTTCACTATAGACAATAAATAGAACGAAAACAAAAAAAAACTAATAAATCGATATTCTTAAAATAACAAAGTCAAAATTCGAATAAACTCGAAACACTTTAAAAAAAAAAGTCGAAACAAATCACAAATACGGAACAACCCTGTCAGTATGACATACTTGTCACTCCACTTTCAAATGTATCAGCTGTTGAACGAATAGTAGCGAAGAAACACCGGATGAAAATTCGGTACACTTTAAATAACAAAGTCATAATTCGATGAAATCGAAACACTTTAAAAAGTTGGTCTGGATAGATTACACTAGTACACTTTTAGTACAAAAGAAACCAAACCGTATGACAGGCTTGTCCTTTTACTTTATAGATACAAACTACATAATTCGATTATAATCGAAACACCTAAAAAAGTTAGTCTGAATAGTTAACACTATGCACGACAGCTCTATCAGTATGACAGCGGCTCACTTCACTTTGATAAAAGTCTTCAAAAACTTACCAACGCAGTGTTTTTAAAAACACGTGTTCCAAATCTGTGTCATTCTCTGAGACACCTGATGTGCGGCGACGGACATTGTAATTATTTTCTCGGCAATTCGTGCGCACTGGCTCAGGGATACACCTCGCAAGGACAAGTGTACTCAAGTACCTGTTGCCAGAGTGTGTGGCGTCTGCTCGTGACGTCACGAATATCAACCGCCAAAAACCGTTTGCACTGCACTGTCACCGTGCAATTTCGCCATTTTAATGCGCGGAAGTTGCCACATTCCTCCTTCACAGAACTTGAAAGAAGAGAAGGAAAACACTTCCTCGAAAGACCAATAATGTTAGATTAAGCACAAAAAAGGAGTAGCACAAAGTTATCTTCTTGATTGTGTTGGATGGTATGTGTTGACCAGGGTTCAATAATTTTCATTAGGAATAGTAAGTTGTATGCGTTGATTACTGGTCCAAAATATCTTTATTACGTGATAAGAGAGATCTCTCTAATCAATTCATAAAAGTTTTAACGTTTCGACTGTACGTCGACAGTCCTCTTCAGAGATTTACGAAATCAATTCATAAAAGTTTCAACGCTTCGACTGTACGTCGACAGTCCCCTTCAGAGTACAAAAATAAATAGAAACCGACATGAAATCCGGAAAAGTGTTGAAAAGCGAAAATTTAAAAAGCTCCCAGTTGAATAATCCAAGATTTGATCAACACCCTCTATGTTATTCAATTCTTCCAACTTTCCTTCCCTTTTCAAGGATTTGTAGGCGAATTCTAAAGGACCTTCTGTACCATTAAACTCCGCTATTAAGGAAAAAAACAATACAATTATTTGCATCACGCAAGGAAAACTGACGGCGGCGTTTGCGAAATGACGCCTGGCACGCCTTTTTGAAGCGGGCGAGTTTGATTTATCTTTTGTGACCATAGCCGGCAGAACGTATTATGCCGAAGTGTGTAGTGGTCGACCGGGGTTGAGAGGTTTATTATATGAATAAATGAAGTATGTCAGAGGACTCTGAAAAAGTGGACAGTGGTAATTAACGTGTTTTTGGTATTGCTATCGTCGATTAACTTTCACATTTTGCGTTTTCGCTGCAGATTTGGTCCTTTATTATAAAGTTCTGCGGTCAACTTGTTGCTGTTTGGTCAAAGTGTTTTAAACTTTGGATGCTGATAGAAATCTAACGCAAATGTCACGACTTCAACATTTTGATTGAATTTAGTTCACAGAGATGCAATTTCTGGAGATCTTTGTTCAGAATTTCAATTCTATCAAACATTTTAACCGTTGTATTCAAAAGAAATAAAAACTCAAATGAATCCATGCGCTGTAGAAATCCTGAGGCTTTGGCTTCCCACAGATTTTCGGTGTGAGTACTACCCACCATTCCCATTGCTTCCACCATCCCTGAATCACAGACTGTGACTCAAATACCCCAAGTAAACAAAAACTTACCCAAAGAGACTGCCTCAGGATCATGTTCCATCAGTATTTTCAGGATTCGGTTCTGCTAAATTTAATCTATTTAAACACCTACGCCGGTTCTTTGTAGATGATTCAGGCTATTATAACATCTTTGAACACGCCTTCTTTTTTCACCTTTGTTGAAGAAATAACGCACTGGTGTGGGGCAGCGAGGGAAGGACGCTACTTGAATTCACGGCCAGAAAAGAGAGTAGATGGGTTGGTAGCCATTTCCACTACCGTCTTTCCGTCCCGGATTCGCCTGTGAGGAACTCGTCAGTGTGGTTGACCCCAAGCGAATCCTGCCACAGACGCCTTGGGTGAACCCGATGTGCGGTTACCCGTGCGCCCGCTAGCCGAGTCGACCGCTGCTCGACTCCCAGGACGAAACGAATAATCACTGGTCACCGCAAGGGCCTAGAAGCAACTGAGTGCAGGAGAGCAGCGAGCACCTGCCCTGGGTGGGAGAGCGTGCGAACGCCGGCCTCCCCACTCTTGCCGGTTGATATCCAAACTTTACTCCGAAGGAAGCCAGCAGCAGCAGATAAATTGTAAACAACCTTCTTTTTAATTCAATTCCTAATCCGCGGAAAAAGCATTGAACCGGATCTTTTTCTAATCCTGCTTGAAATGTATTGTCGAGTTCTCCCCTGTTTTGATTCTGTTTACATCGAAGATTTCGCAGCTTCTTTCATTCTCGTGGCACAAGTTAACACGCTTTCCTTCTCCCACATGTACGGATTATTTAGCTCGCCTTGCGATCGGTACTCCGTTCTTGAAGGAGAATACATTGTCTTCAAATGATTGACTAATTAATCGAACTTTCCAAACGCCAATACGTAAATGCTTCTTTGCGCTTCTCCTATAATTTTATTAAGTTTTCTTCCATTATGGGTATGGAAGGTAGCAGTTGTTTGGTTCATCGCAGCCTTCCACAAAATGTGCGAGTGGCACGCTTCACTAATCAGAAATAGGAACAATTTCTAAAGCATCTCGGAGGGACATACTTATTGCTTGAATTATTTCAATCGCAGAAGTGCTCAGATTCTTCGCAGGTTGAGAAGAGGGGTTCTTTATATATTCGCGGACTTTCTGTGTTCAAATCCCTTGGGCTAATTATTCTGCTGTCTCTGACAAGCTTATATTACTTTGGAGAATCTAAAGGAGGTAAGTCCTTGTTATCATAATTTATTTTCTCTGGAATTAATTTTTGGGAGTTTAGCCATGATTTCATTTTATCATGCTCCCTGGTATTTAATGCATTTAATCCCGAATCACTGGCGTTAGTTGGGGTTTCATCTAAAGTTTCCGAAAGGATTTCACTTGATAACTTCGAATTATGTTTTTCAAAAGTTGGAGTACGTAACACTTTCAAATTTCAACTGAATCCTCACTGTAAAAACAAAGTGTGAATCAATCATTCGTTTCAAGATACCATTTTCCTTCGACATTACTTAAACTTGTTAGAGTGCATGCTATCGAATTGAGCAGGGAACGTTCTACCGACCTCTTGGGATACGAAGTATCGCTTAACCCTATCGACTTTTCAGGGTACAAAATGGAGAATATTCTTTCGTTCTATTCTGAAAAATTTAGCTTGACTCTCAACATGTGTCGCATGGTTTCAACAGAACAGCGATTTCTCTCTCTTGTCCACTGTGCGTTCATGAGAGAGAAAACTCTTTCACAATTAGTGTTATGCAATTAGTGTACAATTAGTGTCAAAAATTTGCAAATTCGAGAGCTCGCACATTTCTCATCGTAAAAATTGTCATCATCGCTTCTCTTCACTAAAAATCCATGCGATGTTGTGCTTCGTCTGGTGCTCATTCGTCTGAGCGGTATATAATGTAGAAAACTCTTGGCCATAATGTTCTTTAAATTGATAACTTGATCATGCAGCTTCGAATCGCCTATTGCTAATAAAAAAGAGTAAGGTATGTACGCATACCTTACAAACATACAACATACATGCACTCATACATCTCACACTTTCCTATACCAGCAAGAGACATTGGTATCTTCTCAATATTTTCTACAATTCTTCTGTTCTTTGAAGTCAGTTACAGCAGGGTAAGAAAGAAGAAGAATTATATGAATCCTTTTTTATTCCTTGAAAAAGATACTTGTCAAAAAACCACTGACTAAGAACTTAATTTTTTAATTTTTTAGTACTCTTGCAAGTACACCTAATTCATATACACTTTATCCATGTCATTTCATGTTCAAATCTTGAAGTTTATCTGCTTCTTAAGACGTATTGTTTGAGTGATGTATTTTTGGTTCTTGATCGTTTTCTAGTTCTGAGCAAAGTTTTGCGTATGCCGTTTATGTAGCGATACATTCTTTTATACTAAAATTTTTTCAAGCAATGTTACAACGATGTAGAACGAGCAATGTCAGTTGCAGAAATCTTGTTTATTTTAAAAAGTATCAGCGTGAACGAATCTGTTAGTTTTTTTAAAGATAGTAAAATATTTCGTGCAGACAAATGCAATAAAAAGCTTCACGAAACAATGGAATACAGACAGGAACAGTGCTACGCGCTTTTGTGGACAATGTAGTTTCTTATATTTCTAATTTCATATGTTTATATTTCCAGAACGCGAAGTTCCATGTATGTATGTATGCAGGCCCGGCTTTACCATGCAGGCATTGTAGGCAGTCGCCTAGAGCGGCAAATTTTAGCGGAAACATCGAAAACTTGTTCAATTCGTGGGATTTGAATTTCCCGCCTGGTTTGTTGGCATTCTACTGATTGAAAAACTATTCGTACCAAACTAATTCCACCATTAAAGAAATTTCGGGGGGTGAAACTGAAGTGAAAAAACGGTGAAGTAAAATTCTGTTGTAGGTAGATATTGTATGCGCATAGATCGATATTATTTTTTGAACTAAGGAATTGAGAGATTAAAGACTGTTCGCTGAGATTATTGGTTCAGTGGAATTCCCTATTTGAAAAAAAAAAAAAATTGTTGGAGTGAATATGACCGATAATCGATTCAACGAAATAATTCAGAGAATTGTAATAAATGAGTGTGGTTGAACGAACGATTGTAGAGGCTACAAGTAAGATACATCGACTATTATCATTATTAATAAATTTATATGCAGCGGAAAAGTAGATATCGGAAACGTAATCTGAGTCTTATAGAAGTAAGTTATCAATTGTTACGAATGAAATAAAAACTAAGATGCTGTGTTATTGAATTAAGTCCATTGATTTTTTTTATTCAGTTTTAAGAGCGTAAAAAATAGTATATTGCCTAACGAGGGTCGAACGGCAAATATTTCACGAGTGTGAAGTTAGCTGCTCAGTCAAAGCGAGGGCTGATATTTCACGAGTGAAATCGTTGTGACAACCCGCGTCATGCATACAATTTTCCATCATACCGATAATTGGAAATTCGACCTGAGATGCCTTTGGGAAAACTCTTACTTCAATAAGACAAAGGTACGTGCATTTGTTTTATTATGAGCATGTTCAATTCAAAATTGACTAAAATTAAAACTGTTTGGAAAAAATGTGATTGGTTAAGAACGCAATACAGAAGCATTGAAGCTAAAAGTAATGTTGTTTTTATTCATATAATCGTGGGGAAGGTTTACATAGATTTACAGAGAGTAAGTAAGTCGCTACTTAAGGAGTTTATAATAGATAAATGTCATCGGTTTTTTGTTTCTCCTTTAAATGATAATATATATACAACATTGATTATTATTGTAGTATACGTGTACATGCAGTGCAATTGTATTCATTACATATCAAAAAATGAATGTACCTAAGAGAAACACTTACGCGTATATGCAAGGTGGCTCTAAAACATTAACAAATGCCTAACGAGCTTCTCGCTAAATCACAAATAAACGAGACGTGTAAGAACATTGCATGTCACTGCGAGCCTCCGGAATCGATAACAAGGAACCAGTTTTCTTACTACAATGCTCAAAACTTGGTTGAAGCCTGTTAAATATCATTCATTTATCTTGAGTAAACGATACTACAAATGTCCAACGAAAAACGCTCGCCGATTTTGCAAAACCAGCTGACAATAAAAATTGTTGAAATAAATGACTCTTCAACGAAAGGTGCGAAGTTCAGACAAGAATTGGACAGCAATTTTGATTAAAAAGGCCACTTAACGCAGCAGTGGTAGCCACATTGTTAAATTACTAACAGTAATACTAATAATGATCGTGATGACGATGATAATAATATCTTTAATAGTAATCGTATTAAGAATTAGTCTAGAGTAATATTCGTCCTATGTAACAGTCTTTTTTGGCTAAACTTCAATCTATGAACAATAAAATATTCCTTTTGCTCCGCACTTTTTTTGTAATTTATAAAATAAGATAAACTCGCAACAATCGAGGCTTATTCTTCATCGATATCTTTACATTATATCTTATCTCATCTACACAGGTAAACCTAACTATTATGACTAAATCAGATGCTTGTCTTATATCTGCATAATATTGCATACGATGCCTAAAAAACATAATTTAAGACTCGACGTACATTACATAGATTATATATTTTTTTCTATTTAGCAGCTGCGAAATTTTTATTAGACGTTCACGCTTTATGTCAACACGAAAAAACAATTTGTTCTTTCTTAATGGATTGCCCTACTATCAAATAATCATTCTTCAGCATCGTCGGAAATCTCGCAACTTGAAGAACTTCCTTTTATCAAAATGGAGGTGAGAAAATGTTGCAAACGATTACAATATTGATAAATGTTGTTCATAGTTTAAAAGTTTTAAAAGTTATGACAAATCAGCATCATTTTAGAGATGGAAATAAAAAAATATGTACCGACGGACTTTTTTCGCATGAAGCAGAGTGGACGTCTCAGTTTTTAAAAATTCGCAACGTTTCCTACTATTGCCGCATAACGTACTTTTTACAATTTTAATTCATATCCGCACTGGCAATTCAGATATCAACTAAGAAGAGCGGACTCGGGACGCTCGAAGGAAAATAATTATAAAAGAATTCTACTAAGCGAAACATTGATAAAAATCTCGAAAAGTCCAATAATAAAAGCATCCCTAAATATTTATACAGAGTCAAATTGTTTTAGGTCAGATCTTTCATTCACAATATGTACAAACTTAACAAATATAACGACAAAGAGAAGTTTCCCCTCGCCTCTAAACGGTTCCTTTCCTTCTTCGGACGCGGAAGTTGTCGCCTTATGAAAATCATTTACACGTTTAAGAATGGATTAAAATGCTATAAAAAATCGACGAGGAAAACTAAAATTGCTCTCGAAGCGAGTAAAAGTATTAACGTGGTTTACTCGCAGCGCGAACGCGAACCGCGCATATTAAGAAATCGAGGATAATAAATAAATAAGTCGTTTTGATTTAGCAAAGGGGGGATAAAAAAAAACCTCGACTGTTTCTGCCAGAAATACATTTCTGGCATTCTTATATAATACTAATTCTGGCCAAGCGCTTCTCGTCAAAACGCACCTCACGATATTCTTTTCTTTCATTTTAAGGACCAGATCCAACAGCCATGGTATCGTACAACTAATACAGACCTTCAATTAAATAATTGATTTCTCATTCACATCAGTATTACCAGCAGTGTCTTTTCAAAACAAATAATTTAAATTATTAGTCAAATGGGAATTCATGATTTATTGGTATAAATTATATCTATGAACTTTTTTAGGAATGTTATTCTATAATTTACAGTTTAAATCCAAAATTTTGTGGTAATACTGAGTGTAATTTTTTGGTTAAACTCCAATTCAGCGGAAGAAGCGCAAGGCGAATGGATTTTAAAATATAAAATATTCTGTTAATTGCACGAAAATCATACATCCTCGGCTTTTTCATCCAAAATATACTCAATTCATCCAGAACGAAACAGTCTGCATATACCAGAAAGTCATGCTCACTCGAGTAAAAATGTTCAAGGTTCAAGTAATAAAGTTCATCTTCCAAAATGAGCTCGAGGTCTCGACTAACGAATTAATTAGGCTTAAAATAAAAACAGTGTGTGTTTTTCAGTTGTTAAAAGTGTCTCCAAGAACACTCAAGCAATCATCAAGAGTTATTTACCATCATCGCTCAAATTTATGAATCGCAAACAGGAATTTTATTACTCCAAGGCTCGAGAATTTAAATTGCGTATCTATTAAATCTAAACATACCAAAAGAGGCATCACCAAACATTGTCTCTAACGATGTCTTATGGACGAAATGTGTCTTTGAAGTAGAATAAACTTTAACATTCATTAATTAAGAAACATTTAAGGAAGAGACTGCTTCGATCTGGGTTAGACGAACAAGACTGTAACTAAATCTCGAAGTGTTTAAGAGACCAAATCAGCAGCGCTTGCCTGAGATCTCTTCACGAGACGAGACTTCGAGGTGCCTTCGTACTGTTGGTGGACGCGGGCGTCATGTTCCTACTTGCAGTTTGCGCAAACAGAACACCCTGGTACATAACTCCATTCAACTCTATACTAACCACAAGAGAATTATCTCCATTGCGTCCGTCACCTGTAAAAATTTGAAGCGTTAGGAACTTTATTTATGGAATTAAGCATGAAAAAGTACGAGGTAAAGAAGCTGTCATCGAAGTTCTAAGTCACTAATGCGTGAATTTTATTTTCGAGGATTATTTTACTTAAAAGTATCCGATGAATGAACCATTGGCTCATTATCGAAGCATGAGCTAAAGAAAGTTCTGAATGTTTTAGCAGTTTCCCGGTTCACGGTGATAAAAATCGATTTCTCGAAATTAATACAAACCTCTGTTGGAGATGGTTATGTTGGTGCGTGGATTAGATAATATATCTCTCTCTTCAGGAGTTTCATCTTCTAACCTGAGCCTTTTAATGGCTGCAGGTGCAGATCTGCCTACTAAATCCTGCTCGTTCTTCACTTGAATACTACCACCGGACGAAAGAGGACTCTGTCTTGGAGGGGATGAAGACGTTGGCGGTGATCTGCAATGCAAAGTAAATATTTAATGTTATCATAAACCGTGCAAGTGTTAAAATACGTGTTCTCTGCTCATGTAGAATTGGAAAAGTATATTTACCTGAGACCGAGATCGAGTGCTTCTCTCTGTGGTTCAGGACTCGCTTCTGGTGGAACGGGGGAATGAACTGGCTGTGGCGAGAATGGTTGATGATGACCACCGACTCCTGGGTAAAGAGTATTATTGTTGAACATATTCCACATATGTAATTTACTCATATCAAGAACATTGAAGCCACTCTCTCGAGGAGATGTTGATCTCGGAGGGGATGCACTACCTTGTCTAAGCATCATCATCTGCTCTGCGGTCCCAGAGTTCTTCA
Organism: Neuroterus valhalla; assembly: GCA_011762715.2. NCBI lineage: Eukaryota > Metazoa > Arthropoda > Insecta > Hymenoptera > Cynipidae > Neuroterus > Neuroterus valhalla. The sequence continues at coordinate 24,382 of WSXT02184534.1, read as the reverse complement.
GTTCCTTGTTCAAGAGTTTGATATACTCCACCATTCGTTCTTGAAACTCAGGAGCCATTCCAGGCACTGAAATGGATAACGAAAAGCACGAGTTTAGTAAACAGTATTTTATAAACCAGATATCTTCCAAAATTTAAGGTAAAATTGAATTGAGTGTTTGTGCTCTGTGCATAAAAATGTGAGTAAAGACAACCCTCAAGCACAACGAAAGAAAGCTTTCTGACATGAGAATACGCCCCTCTAAATTGGCAGAGACCCATCCATATATTTAATGAAAGCAAGTGCGGGAAAAACAGAAAAGAAAGGAGAACTAAACTTGTCCGAGCACTTCATTCTAGCTTTCGATTTAAAGGGCAAACAAATTACTAGTGGAAAGACAAATCGTTAGCCACCTTCTGATCCAAGTGATGATGAACTTTCCATCTAAACTAATTATACAAGAAGACATTCTCTCTTCAAGAAAAATGTTTCGTTTGTTCTCGAGAAATTTTCCTCTGAGAAAAGTTGTGTGGACCATGTTGTAGGGAAGGAAATGGCAAGAGGGTCGAATCAAGGGGTAGGATATTCGGAGACAGCGTCAGAGAATCGATGAAGAAGGCTGAGGAAACGAGACCAGAGAGAAGGAGAGGAATTGGAATGCTCGTTAGCAAGAGTCATCCGTTAACGCCTGTCTCCCGGAGGATCGTACAATCAATTACGCCTCCTTCCTTCGCATCATCATCTCCGGGGAGGCCCACAGCCCTAACTACCGATTTAAAATAAACCCGCTCCCTCCTGCCCTCCTACCGCTTTATCACTTCGCTTTTCACGTTTTCGGTCACATGGCAGCTAACGTTATTACGAGAGAAATAAGAAAACTAGAAATAAGTCATCCAGATTCTTGAAGAGAAATGTTGAAAGGCTCCAGCTACGAATTTCATTCACTCAAAAGTATCTCTCAAGATCTTATTATTCAAAACATTCCCTCAAAGTGACTCATTTCAACATTTATTCTCTGATACCCAAGATTTATTCTCTGAAATGCTAGCTGGAATTTTCATTCTTTAATAGGGATTAACGAATGAAAATAATAGAAACAGTCAGGGTGGACATTTTCGATCCAGGTACCAATAAACAAAATATTGGCTCACCAGCAGGTTGTCCCATGGCGCCCTGTGGATGCTGAGGATGATGAGGATGATGTGATAGGGGTGTGTGTGCAGCGCTTCCGTTAACCAAAGACTGTGGCCCGTGATGTTGACCACCTGCCACCGCAGTGACAAGTGACAACGGTGACATTTGCGGATGGATGCCCAATGAACTTGGTGTGTGAGGATTCCTCTGGACGAGGGTCTCACCTGCACCACCATACGCTCCATAGCTGCTCCTTCGTCCTTCCCTCCGGTTACCATCAATAGCTGCTTGCAGTTCTGCTGGGGTTGACAAATGCCTCCTGTCGCACTCATATGGATAGAGGTACTTCATGTATCTGTAATAAACAAGAGAACAATATTATTCAAATGAATCAAAGAGCAAATTTGGTTAAATGACAAAAGGTTTCACGGATGGATCGATGTATCAGAACTCGAGAGACCTACGATTCACTGAACATGAAATTGGCATGAAGCAGAAGACGGAATATACGTTGCTCCAATGGGAGACGCCTAATTTAATTTTATGTGGTTCTGCCTCTGCCTATGGATTGACGAGAGTTCATGGATAATATATTGTCCGGTTATATAGTTCTTGCCTCGATAGAATAAGTATCTCTTTCGAAATTTTTACTTTCTGTTCAATAATTCGATACACTTCTATAGAATTCCTGGGACCTAAGACTACAAAGGCTCGAAAAATTTGGTGGCTATTATCATACAGGAAATTCGTAGTGATTTAGTGTGAGAGTGTGCGGGTGAAACCAAGGCAAGCAAGTCTCGGAGTCGCTGCTTTTCGAAATTGCCTGCCTTTCACCCCGACAGAGAGGGATAATTCGCAAATATTATTTATTTTGACGTGGTATATCGATTTTAGTCGAGAGAGCCCCGTGCACACATGTACACGCGCCATATACCAAAGCCTATAATTCGCTCAGGGATCGTTCGGTTTTTACGATTGTCTGCCAGACTGCAGGCGAAACTATACTGAAAAAGCTCGTACAAGTTCGACCATCCATTTATCCATATGAACCCGTATATAGATAAACATTTATTCCCACACTAACTTGCTATTATTTCTCCGAAAAAGAAATTTTCTAAAAATGAAAAATATTTTCCATTATAGAGTATAATTCAAAATACGCTCTGCGAAGTGAAAGGAGGCCGATGTCTCTTGATTTTTCTAATAAAAAAGCTGTCTTCTCCGTATACACATCCATTTTCAATATAATATGAAACTTTCATGTCCAACAGAAAATTGTATTCAGTTATTTGAACAGTAGATTTAAATTATAAATAAGAGTAATTGGCTTCTTCGTGTTATAGCTTCTCCTGTTTGTTTTTCCAGATCTTAGAAAGTATTATTATGAGAACATCTAAAACCGCGAAAAGGAATTTACGTATATTCAGGCTGTAAAGCTGAAGCCTTTATAGAAGACCAATAAGTTAATAATACTTCCTATTAGACGCATAAGATTCTTCCACTTTCACAAATGGAATTTTTGAATTGGCTCTAAATAATATTTTTAATTAGACAATCAAACTCGACTACACTTTGCGCTTGATTCTCTTGATGAGATCATGTTTTCTACAGGGATACAGTATGCAAAAAAAATTAAATAGAAAAACAGAAAGGGGAGGATGAAGTAATGTATTAAGTAGCATGAACAAATACGAATTACACAAATGCGACGTGCCATCGTCAAGTGAAAATAACTCGACGACGCTTTGTGCCTGACGTGCGACAGAACGTCAGGATGCCACATGGTTTATCCATCATTCTGCAGTGGGACACGGCAGAGATCCGCCTTACTGAGCCTTGAGAGCGACATCGCCTTCGCTCGCAAATCAATTTCGTAAAAAATTGATCGAAATGAAAATGAAATGGAACGGAATGTTCGCTTCGTGTCATCTTTACGCCGACAAAGGTTCATTATTCTTCGAGACGACGTTGATCGAAATACATTTTTGAAAACTCTTGAACACTAAAACTGAATTCTTTCCGAGTTATCAAGCCAATAGAGAGAAAACTTTAGCTTGGTCCATCAACTGGAGGATAGAAAGATTGGTTTGAACTCTCTCGTACTAGAAACTATATATTAGTCATTGGTCACACAGCCGAGAAATCAGGTATAGTAAAGGCCAGAAAGTTTCTCGATCCGGCATGAACAGACAATGGAAAAGAAAATAGTTTTACTGTTTGTATAATTTTTGGTGCAAAGTACGTCACGATCTACTTACTGGGTGCGGAGTGTGAAGGCGGCAGAAGTAATGCTTGACGGCAAATGAAGACCTTTGATAATTTCCTGCCAGAGTTTCTTGTTAATGACGTCTACCAAACCTCCTCGGGCAATAACCAAATTGTAGAGTTCATAAAGGTCTAGAACTGACTTTGCCATGATGGGTAATCTATTGATCGGCGTTCCTGAAACAGACATAATTACCATAATTAGAACTCATTTGTTTATTTTATTAGAATAACCTGGCAACATATAATTCATACAAATACATACACCTAAATACATGCATTGTTTTGATTAAACGACGAAATGACCATGATCTATAAAGTATTCGTACAGTTTCATTAAAATTAAATTTTCGAAATAACACCACTATCCTATTTGTTACAAAATTATTATGCACATATGGTTATTCCAAAGAGTGACTCATTTGCGGTAGAACAATAATCAGCAGGAGGTGAAATCGTAACATTCATGAGGGGCTGCCATCGCGCAAAACATTCGTGACATGCGTTCGAAGTCTCAAAGTCTTTTGATCTTTCGATCATTGGACTGAAATTATGAACATAAACAGTACATGATTCAAGTTAAAGAATCTAAAGGGGAAGAATGGTAATGTTTGACAATATCATCTAAGATTCGCCATATCACAGAAAATAGATCGAGGGGTGCAGTGAAGCAATGCTTTTAGTGACGTTGTCAAAGAGGGAGAGATCGGCGCCATTTTGCGAGCGGGGCTTATTGTTGCGTCCTATATTATATAGCTGCATTATAAACTGGTTGCCGGGCTGCGTATATCAACAATAATTGCGGGTCCAATAATAAACCCGGAGGGGCCAAGCTCGATAGCCCGAAATTGCTGGTTCCCCTACCCTAGGGACGTTATTGCTCCGGCAAGAATGGCGGCAGCCCTTCGTCCTCGATGGCGGATAAACGATCTTGCCATACTTAACCTCGCGTTGGTATATATACCTTTTCTGCAGTACGCTACCCTGCACAGTGTACACAGCCATATACGTATACATATATGTATATAGTATGTATATCCACCCATGCTGGCATTACTTGTGCACCGTGTCCAACTGGTATATAGATACACGTCCGTATTGTACATAAACTGAGTGTACACGTGAGTGCTCGTCCCGTACCTCCAGAATCGTTCGCAAGCTCGTAAAAGTACGTCCCTCTCGCGTGATAGTCGCGAATTCGTTATTACTCTCGTTAACGCCCGTATACCGAGACTCTGGACAAACTCGTAAAATTCTCCAGGGGTTTTACGTCTACTTAACAGCCGGCGAATCCGCGAGCTTCTTGGCCAAGGGTTGCCTCCTCCTCGAAAAAAGATGTTTTCCTAATATGTAATCACAATGATAATGATAATGATTGATTCGACAGATACATTTTTGACATACGACAGAATTTTTAATTCACAAATGCATGAGACGATACAAATTTGTTGACACCATTTATTATTAACAAAACAATCGTGAATTGACATTGAAATGTTAATTTCTATTCAAATTGAATGACTGAATATAATAACGATTGGTATCATCATTTTTATCAATAATTGTGAGCGCAATGCTATTCGTGCGTATGTGCACCTCCAAGTTGAAAATAGTGTCACCTCCTTTGAATATATTTATTTTGACTTATTTATAAAAATGTCTCTTGTTCCTAGAATAATTGAGAATGCCTGTCAATTGTCAAAATATCTATATTATCAGGTGTTCATCAGATCTCTAACTTTTAGGGTATGCACGATATCAACGCCCCAAGCCCACCATCCACCTAAAGCTTTATTTGCCAAAGAACCCAATGAGCGATTCCCTTTTTTGCATCGCCAAACAAAAACGCAGCATCGGTACAAAACTGCCTGAAGGAAAATATCCTGAAAGCGCAAGTGGGAATAGTGCATTACGTAGCAGTAAAAGTAAGTTGATTCCATCCACAGACACTTAGCAGATGATCATCGCACCACTTTCAGTAACCGATCCTCTAACCTTTTCCATTCCCCAACACCACAGTTCCTCTTTATGGCGAATCCTCGTGAAATGCGATACGGAGGCACTTCTTTTCCACTCATTCGATTTTACGAAGTGCCGACCGATTGTAACAAGAGAATCAACTGATGCACTGAGTACACTTGTTGATAGTAAAGGTAGGATTTACCATCATCCTTGCAATATTATCTCTACGCGGATCTTGAGACGAGGGACCAAGAAGGTCGCGGATGGGGATGAGAAGGTGGCAGAGGAGATTGAAGGAGAAGCAAAATGAGCCAGGAAAAGGAGGGAGAGGATGAGGCGAAGAGGTCTCATTGTTTGACGCGGGAGAGAGAAGAAATAAGAAAAGGAGAGAGAGGACCCGTAGAGAAGCATTTCAGGATGCGATTACGACTTTTCTTGGTAGGGCGTCCAATCAGCAGTTATTTTTATAATGGCCGCCGACGTTGGTCCCGCCGAGTGGTACCAAGCCACGGTGGCCATTGCATGCCTCTTTGAACGAGCCAAAGTAGCCCCCCTTTGCTCACCAAGCATGTACTTGCAGAGTCAATGCGCAACCATCGTATTATTGTCTCCTGAGAAAGTATTATGTCCGTGAACGATAAGCTGCAATCCCTTCCAAGGTCATCTGGTTTTATCATTATTGACACTTCATGTCCAGCTCATTTTGACGTTCAAGTCGTAAAACCTCATTTTGTACCAAAAGAAAAAGAATAGAATAATATTCTTATAATACATCAGATTTCTCTATTCTATCAAAAGGATATCTAAGAATGTTGTGCAAGAGGTTGACGGTAATCGAATAAACTTCCAATTAGGAGATCACTGGAGATCACTTATAAGATCGACATCAGTTACATAATAGCAGGATTAATCTTTCTCGTAACTTGGAATTGTGAGTTTGATAGGTACCCCCAGGCCTCAAGATTTTTTTCTAACGTTTCATCTTGTAATAGCATCGGCTCGCACTATTCGTCTTTCTTAACTCAATTTGGCCCTGAGGCTCAGAAAGAATTTGCTCGAGATTTTGAAATGTCTGTTATAAAAAGTCTGACTCGTATCTACTCTTTCAACCAAATAGTTTCAGCATAATCATATCATTTTGTTATAGGAAGGAACCTCGATGGCAAATTCTGAAAATACGAGCCATACTCTTTTAATCACTGACATCTGGGTTGAAATGATGTTAATTTTTTGTGTAAGAATATGTGGGTTGATGAAGATTGAAAAAGTTTAGATTTACAGGGTAAAGTCATTCCGATACTGTAGGTCGTGATGATTGGTATAAGAAATAAAATGTTGCATTTTATGGCTTATTGCGATGGGCGAGGAAGAGGGAGTTAGCGAGTGGAGGAGTGTCCAATCTAATAACGATCGGCAACGTCGGAGGCCTTTATTAACCCACGCATACAAACGCTGGCCGTGTTGGCAGCACTGGCTTAAGAGGGTTTTAGACGCGCGAAACGACTTTTCCCAGAATCTCGCGTGACGGCCCTGGAATATCTATTGAATAAGCTGCCAGCTATAAGCGGAATACCTTTGCCCCTGCTCTTCTATCCCAAATGTATATACATATAGGTGCACAGAATATAATTCGTCAGGATCGAGTTGTACCAGGTTCTGACTTTTGATGAGTTTGCATAAATAGATAATTCTGCAACTGATGTATTCTTGTAGTCTTCTAATTTCGATTATCGTGTCCCTTTCACATTATTCCACTTGGAAGGGCTGTGCTCGTTAGGAGCCAATACTACCAATCTCGCCAACTCTGCACATCAATTACTTTCTTCTAATATAGTTGCAGTGTTCTGATGTAATTCTCTGATCGATGAATTGTGTTTGGTTTTATAATTTATAGAAATTCGTATCAATATTATTGGTTATCAAAAAACCGAACATGTCTTCATCTCGAACATTTGTCAAGTGGCAGAATTCAGATAATGAGCCTCACTTTAAGATGAATTTGAATGAGAACATGGAGGAGACAATTGCAATAACTCCTTGGAATTCTCGGCATTCGGCTCGTGTCAAGAGGGACAAAGAGCAAAGAAGTCATTGGAAAAGTGAGGAGAGAAAGAGACAGGGTAAGAGAAATAAAAAGGAAAGGCCTCGAGACGATGGCTTGGCGGCGTGGAGAGAGTCTCACGGGTTAACTTTGTTAGCGGGCTGGCATTATCGGTCGAGTAAAGGAGCGAAATTGGCATTGCAAGGGAATAGTCCCGGGACGGGGGTGGAGTTTCATATGAAATACACATGACGTTTACTACCTTACCGGCTGGGGCCTGGCAAAGACGAGAACGTGTATTATAAATAGATCTTCCATCGGAAAAGAAAGAGAGGGTGCTATACAAAGAGGAGAAGGACGAGGTGGAGAGGGTGTAGCAAACAACGAAGTGTGCTACAATCTGGTTTATAATCTTGTTAGGATTTCGCGGAAATATTGGCGTAATTTACGATCCGTCGCGAGTTAAACTGTCAGTTGGAAGAGGCAGAAGCTGTACGATTCTGCCTAGGGTTGCAAAAGGGAAGGCCGGGTGTGCATTTAACTTGCGAATGGCTTTTACTTCCAACGCCCGCTCGTCTGATATAAAAAAGGAAATAATCTTCCAGAGTCTATGCTACCTGCAACAGAAAACCAGTTTAGATCGACTTTGTAGACCAAAGACTACTAAATGTCAAAATCTACCAGGTGTAAATGCACATTTTATGGCCAAGAAGATTCATTTTATTAATTTCATATTCATTCAGTTCCCATTAGGAATGCTATTTCCCACACCTTATACACGCACCGTGAAATTGACTATTTGGCTCAGCTCAGTCTAATCCCTATTTGAATTTGAATATACTTAGCTCAAGCAACTTCGTAGCTGTTCCTTTATTCAATTGCTTAAAATGCAGTTCCAATATCAATTTTTCATTTTTGAAAGATTGATACCCTTCATGAGAAGTGGAAAAATCTGAATCAGATTATAATTAGGATTTTGATTAATCCTGTCGATTATTATGTATGCGATTAGCATATATCCGAGCAATCAGATGGAATCAGAGACAGCTAGCCTGTCTTATTACCGGCAGGGATGCCTCTATCAAAGCATCGAAATCACCAGGGGGGATTCACCTTATAGTCACGCCCCACCCTTCAGACACTTGTTGCTTCTCGATCAAATAATTGTATCTCTCTTTCTCTACAACCCCAATCGCTCCACTGAACGTGGGTGGGTTTGAGAGCCCACTATCAACTTAATCGAGAAAAACAAAACGATCGTATAATAAGGGTGAGGAGCTGGTAGATTCCCGAGGGATGTCCCCGAAAGCTAGATAGACAAAACACGATCGCTCTTGGAGGGCGTGGTTCGTAGCTCTGAATAATTTCAGACCATGTCTCGAAATCCGTCGCCTTGGACAACTTGGGTGGCCTCGCGTCACAAGTACGCGCATTATTTCCAACGCATGTGCATTCAAAGAGATTATTTCTGTAATTACTTTTCTCAGAAGATAAGAAATTTTCAAAAATCACTTCTGCGAAGTGATGAAAAAAAATAACTTTGCTTGTTAGGATTACAATGGAACAGCCAGGTTTTGCGCACATGATGATTGGTTTTCGGCAGATATAGATACATGCAACACTCGATATTTATATTTGAGGTTTCTGTTATTACTTATGAAAAGGAGAAGTGTTTCAAGAGATTTTTGGGATTCATCTTTATTAGAGCAGAAAGGTGTGTCGTGGGCACGTCGGTTCAAAAGCAAACTTCTCTGACGACATACAAGTAAAAACGGGCTCGGCAAGAGGATAATAAAATCTTCAAATAATATCTCGCGCGATAAACCACGACTCCGGCACTCGGTTTTCGTGCCTTTGATAGACTTTATGAGGCGGTTTGATTCGCTTGGTCAACGCTCTGGTACCCCACGTGTGAGCTAACCTTTCTGTTCTTATACAATACGACCGGCCTTATTTTACTTCTCTTCTTTTCTGAGAAAGCGAACAAAACAAAACAAACAAAAAAACAATAGTGAGATCTCGTTTGAACTTCATAGCAAAAATTGTTCAAACTGCTTCTTTTAATGATAAAGGATAATGCGATTGCAAAAAAAAAAACAAAACAATTAGCATTTATCATCATCAGTTACTAAGTTATTTGACGTTTTATGACTGCTAAAGAAATTTTTCAAGATCTGCAGATCCGTACTTTTTTTTGCCTTAAACGATGCTCTTTCTCGGCATATTTTAGCAGCTGGAATATAACTGAGAAGCACTTGCCAACAATGTGGCGAAGCTTTGATGTGACTAAAAATGACACGTTAACCACTGGTTTCTCATTGCACCCGGATAGCTCTTACAACTGTATTTTCATGTATACGTGGATAGCATGGATACGATCATGACCCTGCTCGGAACTATAAGAATTTCTCTCATCGTTTTCATTTTTTCTTTTTCTGTCCTGAATTTGAAAAATCTTAAAAATTACGTGAAATAAAAAATTCTGACGTTGTTTCTTCCTTCTTCGACAAACATTCGACTGAATTTTCAAAAATCATTAAGCTGACCCCGAAAGGGATATGGCCTAATGGTATAATAATAATAATAATAATTGTTAGAAATTCAAGTTATTAAAGAATTAGACGCTTTGAACGAAATACCTAGAGGACGTCAACAACACGAGAAATAGCTTTCACGAATTAAATCGAGAATCTGAACCCGAGAAGTAAATCTAGGAAATGAAAAATGCAAACATTACTCTTTGGACCCTTAAGTTTTAATCAAAGACTATATTTTTACATTTAAAAACGACAAAAAAAACATTAAAAAAACTAAAGGAACCGAGAGCAGGAATGTAAGCTTTTTGAAAGATTTTTTATGTTTGTTTCCTAAATGTTTTAATTTTCCAAATTTACGAGATATCCATATGGAATAATAAAACGCTCTAAATTATGTAACACAAGTTGTATTAATATTGTACTTATTAATGTATTTGCACTCCCCTGACATTTCCTATTTATGGGGCGAAAAAATCTACTCTCTTACCCAAAATTGAACTACTGATGCACTGTGGGATTAAACATGTAGACAGTAGAACCTGAAATATATAGACTTCTGATGTTTATTCAGTAAATAATGTCGAATAATTCATTTGGAATGAAATTCACTCAAATTTTATAACAGAAGTATTATTTTCACCGCTAAACGAAATGACTTGTAAATTATACTGCCGGAATATGTGTATTGGAGAGCCGTATTCTGATGATTTTCTTGGCGCACAAACAAGCCGATGTAAGACGTCCAGCTCCGAATTAATGTTTATGGCGCCTCCAGGGTAAGCCCAACAGATCCACAGCTACCATCGATCCAAATCATGCGATAGCTATGAAAACACTTCCTTCAGCTGTCCGACAGCTGTCTGTTTCGAATTCTCTTTGGCAAAGTGCAAATGCAGTTAGTCGAAGAAACGACTTGATTAAGGAATCACTGTTGAAGAAAGCACCAAAACGAGTTGCAAAACAAGCAGCCCAGTTACAGAAATTGAAACCAAAATCGTTCTGCATTGTGAAAATTGAAACTTTTATCTTTTACATGCATTCTCTCAATAACCAGGGACTTTGTCACATAATTTGAAAATATTTGAATATGTTTTGTAATAAAACTCTTGAAGCAATTTTTAGAGACTGATTTATAGATTTCAGGATAAAAAAGAGTAGGCTTTTTTTAAATTAAGACAAAGAACAAAACGCTTTATGTGGCTCATGTGAGTGACCCAAATCAGAATGTGAATTCGTCAGGGGTCGTAAAGTTCCTGATACGACTTTAGGCTTTAATGACGTTAATCGCATTCGAGGAAGTCGGCGTGATGCAGTAAACTTGGGTAAATCCCTTAATAATGGATTTAGCTCGCTGCGACATTTAGACGGTGATTCGTAACCAAAAAGGCTGCTCTGGTGTACCTCAGGAAACGTGGTTCCAAGACAAAAGCGGTCATTCTAGATATCTTATTACTCACCAAGGCCACATTTTGACCTGGAAAAATCATCGACACAATTATTTATAGTTATTGCGAAATTACTGTTGGCGAAAAACAGTATCAAGTCTAAGAAATGGTAATGAAGCGTTACTCAAAGTTCGAAGACCAGGAAATAGGGGAGCGTGCATGTGACATTTGACGCTTGGGTAAGAATTGTCGAAGAACTTCAGGGAGGGCCAGGAGCAATGAGAAGAGCAAAGAAGAAAAAAGGATTTTGCGGCTTCTTTTGGGATTTGGCACGGGGTGGGTGCGCATAAAATGGACAAGAGGGAGCAGGAGAAGAACGTGACTCGAAAGAGAAACGAAGAGTCGATGGAAGCAGGGTTGGCGATATATTGCGAACCCCCAGAGCGATCGGCGTTGTTGTGAAATATTAATAAGCAAATTAGTCGAGACATAGTACCCCGCCAGTACCAAATCGCCAAGTTGGATGTGGCGGTCGGTCGTCTATAACAGTCGTATTTCACTTCCCACGCCTTAGAACGCCGCAAAGCGCAACCCGTCCCTCTGACTTTCTTCCTTAATTCACTCCCCATTTTTCTTCCCTACTTCAACACACCAAAAAATTTTAGTTTGACCCTGCTCTTTTGGCAATGATAAGAAGGAAGGCAATGTAACTCGTCGCTGATTACGCATGTTCCAGACCCAATATAAAGTAAATGTAGCAGATGATCGACTACAGATACACATATGTGACGTGCGCCGAAGAAAGGGGGCTTACTCGCTCCTTTTATTAAAAAATCGAGAATAAATTTCGAGCGTTATTATTGCTGATAATTTAGTTTTTTGTTTCGCTCTCTCACACAAGTCGCGTGTATCGGAACGACTTTGATCGCTCGCCCTGAACAATTTCACTTTTCAGAGTAAGCCCCCTTTCTTCGGCGCACGTCACATATAAGTGCCATGTAAAGTCCTCCATTTCGAAAAGGAGACTTGTCAAAGAATTCTTCGCAGCACTCTTGTGACAATGCCTTGTCACTATGACCAAACAGATCGTCGTCGGAATTCTATCCTCGTCGAGAAGGAAGACTGTGTAGTGTTGAGAATGAGAGTGAGGGACGCCGGCGCGGCGCGAGAAGCGAGCATGAATGAAGTAAAAAAAGGAGCTGTGAATGGGGCCCGTGGCACGAGTCACCAGTCCAGACACTCTGGTAGGTGTAAGCAGCCAGGTACACTTTTCAACCAAGTCATTCGAGAGAAAACTATACCTGCATAATGGCGGCCCACGTTAAAAAACCAGAGCTGTTTGTATCGATCTCACGAGTTACGAACCCATCTCCGATTCTTCGGTTCCTTTTCACAAAACCCCTGATGTACATTTGACAATATATTAATAGTTCTAATCTAGGTTCTAAGCACTTTTCTTCTTTCAACACATTTTTCTTTCTGCTTTCAACACCAGCAGAAAGTGATGTGTGCAAAAATAAATGTTAAGCCTGCTCATGTTACAGACAAGAGGAAACTTATTTCATTCGTGTGAGTCTCTAACTGAGGCCGGTAAAGGATCGTTGTTCTAATTTAAAACAAAACCCCCGGAAAAAACTAGATATATTTAATCTTAAACAGAGGCTGTGGGTATTTAAAAAAATCTTTACTCTTGAGCGACTATAGATACTATAGATTTACGTAGAAACAGCTTTAAGCGGGACCAGGCAAGCCAAATTTCTTGTCAGATGGTCTGATACATTCTTCGAAAATATAATACAAAACCATAGACAATTGCGAGTGAAGATCATCATCAAGAAATCTACGGTGTATTAAGGTTCTAGATTTTAAAAAAGAGATGTCCAAGGATATTTGACTCACTGGTCTACCCCTTTCCTTGTTAGCGTTCTATCAATGGTGGTCAGAGAGGGGATTGATGAGTGACAGATTTGTACTCTTTCCGTGAACATCCCTGTTGCAGAATAAGCAGAAAGCGAGTTGGGAATATCTGATCTAGGGAGGAGTTGATCATTATTCAGGAGTCGAGTCTAACAAAATAAAAGCAGAACAAAGATGGGAGCAATTTCAGATAATTCTCGAGTCGACTTTGGATAATTATTTCACTTCTGACAGTTCAGTAGCTTTTCGCTGACTCGGTTCAGAGATGGTGTGGATGGAACTCGGGAAAAGAGGTCGAAGTGGTTGAAAGGGGAAACTGAGAAGGGATGGAGGGTTTGGTTGGTAGCTTGGCAAGTCAAGAATTCGACAATTACGTCACTGGTGTGTAACGGATGATCACAGGGTACCCTGGCGTCAGCGAGTCTAGAATGTGCACACGTCATTCTGTTAAATGCTTTTCGCGCGAAAACTGCTACACCAGCACTGCAACCGAAATTTGCTACTGTACTGGTTAAGAAACCGGAAAACCTCTCGAAACGAGACTTGAAAACAAATACAAACTTCCTACCTGAAGTTTCCTCCCGAAACAAAACTACAAGGATCTTCTTCTTCTTCTATTCTGATGGTAGAAGATGGAGGGGGGGGGGGGGGTATTGGTATTATATTATGGTCAATATGAGTTGAAGAATATTGCCCAGTGCACGAAAACGCTATCTTTGCGTAGCGTGGCTGCGAATGCTGATGGGCATGATCATCATCATTACCATTCTCATCCTCATCCTCATCGCGGGGGCACATCATTATTCTGAGATTCCGAATAATTGACGATGATTGGTTCGCCCCGGACGAGAAGAATTCAGGCCCGGGGATTTTTTATTCGATCACGAAACTTCCCCGAAACAACAGTGCGCGAAAACTGGCGAGGTTTTATATAATGGCGTAATGAATACCTGCACGATAATTGACCAGTAGTCAAATTAGTTCATATCCCCCCAAAAAAATGAGCTATTACAGCTCAAACCTTCATCTCCCTTTGATCAATTTCTAAATTGAATGCTTCCAGTTTCGAATTGAAAGAAACTGAGACTTGGGGGCTTCGTCCGAACCAGAAACAATGAGCTAGGCTAGGATGATTTTGGCATCCGCTGAGCATTAATTTGCAAAGATCATCAGATGATTTCCGGTAGGGATAGCCGATAGCGAAAGGAAGAAAGAAGTCCATAAATATCCAGCGACCGCTATAAAAAAAAGTCCCTGGCGATCGACAGACCGACGACCGTGCTTGATGGGGCGGATCTCCAGTCTCCAGTTCGGTCGTCGAAGTCATTGTGAGCGACGGATGTCTTTGACGGATCGCTTGTAAACCAGGGTCAAGACCAATTCTCGGAAGTGGAGAAAGCGAATTTGGCTCTCGTGATGGTGCCGCATATTCTATATCCACGGTGGCCCATGAACCGCGGGATCTCTGACTGGATAGACGCCCGCTGCTTTTATATTTAGAGGACCTTAAACCGAGATTATGTCAGGATTATGGTGGCTCCTTACTTGCTGTGCCCTCAACGTTTACGTGGGCAATGCCAATTCTCCCGAGACTCAGAAAAGGATTGCGTGTTTCAGGCAGATGAAACGGAAGAAAGCACGCCGAGGATCGAAGGGCATCCTTATGCTACGCTTACAGTTTTTGTGTCATTGTTTTCAGAAAAAGGCGTAAATCGCAGTCCAGAGACCCTCCGAGGGTACGTAATTAAAGTTGGTAACAGTGTCTTGATTCGGCCAACAACGACACGCTTCGAGCTCCATACCTACGATTTCGAGATCGGGCCATAATTATCTGATTTCAAGTTATCGAGGTCGAAATTCTGTTTCTGTTTGGATCTCAGACGTTACGAGCCGATAAGGAAGAAACTTTGGGTAATATCCATGCGCCTCGATAATCGATACTAATAATTCTTTGCAACGGAAAATATTTGAATTATACAATGCATCTAAATTATTCAGGTTCTCAAATGTTCCAGAATCGTTTTTGATGAAAGTCGTATAATATGCAACATCGTAAATTTTGACAAGATTGTGGGGGAAGGCGTTGCATAAGAATTAGGTAGAATGAATAGGTTTGTTTCTGGGACATGATGGAAAGGAAGTATTCATGAGTGGCTGACATCAGTTCATTGATCGTAATAAATCCGTAAAAACTTCAACACCGATTTCACTTCTGGATGTGATGCGAGCTACCGTATTGTTGACGCGTGTTAGGGTTGTTAACATGGAAACCTCTCGAGATCGTTCCGACTCACCGACTGCACCGCTAGGGATATTTTATGAGCGTGTTACGTCACAAGCCGTCCGCACCATAACTCATGGAAGTCTTAGCGTCTGTTTCTATTATGTCGTGGTTTAAATCTCTTAACTCATTCTATTCCTGCGATCAATCAGGAAGAAACGTTCCGAGGGATCATTTTCTTTCTGCAGATCATTTTTGAACAAAACCTGAAAGCGTGAGGAAATAATGAATATTCGTGTTAGGTTTTAAACAGTCTCTTAAAAAGCAAGTCGGATCCATAAAGTTCCAAAAAGGTCTAGAAGGGCTGAGTTGTTTGGGAAGAAATTACCGGAGACGAGATTGCATTAGCGAGCACGTTGGTATCGTTGCCGCGGAATGGAGTCAACTTTATAAAGTAGTTGCAAATGCCGTGCCGTTGTGCACTTACCAGGGTAAGATATATATGTATGGTACGTGCCTGCAACACAAAATACCGAATAATATGAAAAATTCTTCGCTTTCGTAGTGCACAAAGCAAATCACGTCGTCTCTCCATTGCTGTGAATAGGTAATGGAAATACTTTCCGGGCGTGAGCAATAACGCCAGTCTCATGTATACCTATCTGCATGTTATTCTAGAGGTGGAAGCCTCATTGACGTAACCTAAAATTGAAACAGGCTTTTGTGAAATATCGTTAACAATATTCCACCTGAAATCAACATTTCTTTTAATGATCCGTCAATAATTATTCGCTTTAACAAATATATAGGAATTTTTTTAATATCTTTGTGAGTGCAATATTTTTTATTTTGCTTTTCAATTTCCGCCTCTTGTTTATAGGAGCAGAAAACTTTTAGGCTGAGAACGACTTGCAGTTAAACGAACGAGAAAGAGAAAAGGAGCGAGGCTTCCTATATGGTCTTTCGGTCGCGAAATAACTGCAGCCTCGCATGATAACTGATGAGATGGCAGACTGCCAAATACACGAAGGGCTCTGGTTCAATTTTCGCCGAGTGATGTATAACACACGCCGATAAATGTTGTGACATGTTGTTCGTGTAAACATATCAAATTAGAGGGTTCCTTCGCCCTCTTCTAATCTAATTCTGAGACTTTCCATATTTCTTTTTCAGACCTACTCCTATACCTCAAAATCACTTTCCAGCAATGCAATAAGTAAATAAAATAGAAGAAGAACAGGGTAGCTTCTTAAAACTAAGAAAAAAATTTCCTGTCATCTGTCATCTTCCTGTTTTGTTACGGACGATTTAAATTTTCAAATTCCGGCCGTCGAAACCGAGGTCGAAACTGAACAATGTGTGATTGTACTTATTCATGGAACAATTCCAAATTTCATAAGTCTTTGAAATAAAGCGGAATATCATGTCAGATGTTTGTTGTTCTTTATAGGTAGTTATTCAATTTGAGGATTAATATATTAATCAGAAGAAGATCACGGAAAAGAAGAAAGTAACAGGTTGTCGTCAGTCAAAAATTGAAGATGTTGATCTTTTCAGAGGTTTATTTAATGAATATCAGTAACCCATTGCATTATCAGAATATCACATGATATCTAAAAATTTAAATGGATAAAATTGGTTGCAACGCTTAAAACTGTTTGCACCTGCCATTCTTGAGGTAAAAATATAAAAATATTGCGCTCTATGACTGGACATTTTTCAGTGGTTCATCGCAATAGCATCATTTATTGTCGCTGTATTAACATGTTTTCAGCATTGCATTCACTTACTATAGGTAATATCTTGTGTACGTTGACGGCACGCACGAAACCTATGTTCACAAGTGTGTAGCGAAAAGTGCTTGCATCGGACACGTGTTTTCAGTAATAAAACTACACAGATGCTACAACGTACATATATGTATATATTTTATTGTTTCATTCATTTTTCGTTATTTTTTAATCATACCTTGACTTATAAGTTCTAAAAAATGGAGATGAGGGTAGCTTGGGGCAAAAAATATCTGGTTAAAATTGATTGCTTTGTAAAATTTTTTTAGAATATGGAGGATAACTGCAGTTCAATTTCAATAAAACAAAAATACAATGATTGGATTATTTCAAACTAGGTGCATATGAACATCGTTCTCTCGGATACTAGGACAAAGTTGCCCACAATTATTTTTTGCCATAAAAGTAGAAGTATCCTAGAAATGAAAAATTTGATGGTTTGATTCACTGGCATTCATGCATTGCAAGAGTGTGTATAGGGTAAATTTTTCTAGAAGATCTGTATAAAAAATGCGATCCTTGAAAAATCAATTTCTTCGGATGATAAAAATACCTGAGTTAAAAAAAAGGGTAGAGAGAAAGAGAGAAAGGAGAAAGGCATAAAGGAAGTGCGAGAAGTAGGAGAGAACCAGATTTGCATATTAAACGGCTTGAGATTTATAACCATCGAGTTAAAAACAGTTCGGAGGTGCGAGCAAGCAATATAGTCAATAAATAAAAGCATGCAGATGATCGAGTCTTCGCACCGATCGCGATCAATTCGAATCGATCGACTGCTTATACGGCTCTTTATTACAGTATTACCACCAGTTATAAGAAGCGATATTCGATTGTATCCCGTTCTTCCCTCCCAAAGTTGGGTAATTGAATCGTAAAGGGAGTGTTTTATTATTGCTTCTTCATATTCAAATTCCACCTTTTGATTACATGTATTGCTTACTCTTCCACGAAAAAAGTTCTGACAAATAAGTTATTGAATAATATAGTATGCAATCATATTTGCAATGATATATTTTATATATTCTTCTTCAACCCCACAAAGTGTACCTCAAAATTTAAAAGTATTTCGCATTTGCATTTCAATTTCAAAATATACATTTCTGCAAAATTTTAATTATTCATTCCTTAGAATTCTTGAAGTTGTATAAAACTTTCAATTTTAAATTCTCTAACGCTTTTACTTTTAGTCGCATTTTTATAATTATCACATTACTTTTACAAGCCTTTTTATTTTCCATTAATGCAACTAAGATAATAGCAGGAAATATTGTTTATAAACATCTGAAGCTATTCATTTTGTTCTTTTTGTACTTCAAATAGACGTTTCTTTTCTTTTAATATTCTTATCTACGTTATTTCAAAATATTAGGACTGAATCTCAATTTAGGGCGATACTAATTTAAGTTTCGATTACAATCGTGAAGTGTGAAGAGGAGAGAAGATGTTTGACAAGGGGAGGAGATAGAATAAGGGTGCTGATAGCAGACACAAATTGGCGGTGGCTGGCCTAATAGGTGGGGTTGATGAATGGTCTTTTATAGGTTCCATTGCCGCCTTGCGGGGCCTTGTGTGTATATGTAACACGTTAGTGTTGAATTATAATACGAGGGGGTCTGCGTTGGCACAATAACCAACCCCGCAGGGGGCACCACGAATATATTCGTTGACTCAACGCTTTGTGAGTAAGTGCTGCTGCAGTTAATACCTTCTCATAGAGTCCCACTTAACATTGCATTATACTCCAAGACGATAACTTTTTTGATGTTCAAATAAATCATTTATCCCGACTTAAAGAGCCCCTTCAATAAAACTGCTTTATTTCGTTTTGAAAGAGAAAAAGAAATGAATTGATGCTCAAGAAGTAGAGTAAACTGGGTCCCAAGGACCTATCACGGCCCTCCTGAGCCAGTTTTGATGAGACTTTCAAGTTATTCCAAAATTCAAAAATATCTTCTTTCTGTACAATTTTAAGATCATTTTAAGCCAAAAATCGCAATCACTCGTTCGATGAATTTTTTCAATCAAATTTTTTGAAAAAAAAATCTTGAATTGTTAATTGTTATATGCATAAAAGCATAGTAAGTGTATGCTATGCCACAATAATTTACACATGTACATATTGGACAACAAATCAATTCATTTGGACATTTTCATGTTTTTCTCAGAATAACATAAATAACAAATATAATTTACATAAACACATATTTTGAAGTATGTATTTTGTATTAACACAATTTAAATACCTGGAAAAATGGAAAGCAGTAGTAAGTTCTTACTTTTTGTATAATAATGTTAATTTTAGTATTTTAAAACACTTTCCAAAAGAAAGTTCATATTCACTGAAATCAGTTCAAATCTATTAATAAACTTTTTTCATTTAAAATATTCTAATATAATAAACTCTTTTCACATTTTGATACATATTCAACTATTTGCCAATATTATTAAAACACAAACAAATGAAACATTTAAAAAGTTTTATCATCTTTCTCCTTTGACTTTGATTCCTTGCGATGAATCTTATCAAAAATTTCCATAACATTATTGAAAATTGATAAAGTTATTCGTGTACATTATATGTGAAAATATAATTGAAAATACATAAATTAATACTGAAATTAAACAGTTTCATCATATTAAGAATTTATATCGTAATGTAAAGTAATGAGATTTTATTTCAATGATTTTTTGATCGATTTCAAGTAAATCATATGAGACTCTGAGAATTAAAAACTATTTCAAACAAATAAATGGATACACAATATATATATATATTGGAAAAGGATTAGATAATGATATATAAATTTTTCAGAAAAAATTGCATTTGAAACCTAAAACAATTAGTAAGAACCTTTTAAAGTCTTTATAATCTATTCAAAATTTTCGAATAATTTTAAATAAATAAAATAAAGAACATATTATAATATTTATAATCTACCAAAATGAACTTAATGTTTTCAAAATATTTTCAATAAAACTGAAAATTGTTAATTTGTTAAGTGTTCAATTTATTTGCGTATATATATACGATTGTTCAGATTTGTTGAATGTCATTTTTTATTCAGAATATAATAAAAAACAATAATGAATGTCGCGAAGTTTTTATTTTTAGATTTTTCAATTATGTTTGAAATAATATAGAAGCATATCAGCTTTATGTATACGGAATATAGGAATATATTTTTAATATTATAAGAACGCTTATAAAATATTTGGAAGACCCTTCAAATATTCTTTTTTATTTGCAAATATTATAGAATAAATTGGTTCAAATAATGAAAGGTATGTTGAGCATATTTATAAAACGTTTTCATTACTTTCATTCACTCAACGTCTTTCTGCGAAAATTCTATTTCTGTAAAAATTTAATACATTCATCATGTTCTATCATTTTTAATAAACAAATCATATTCTGTAATGGAGCGAATAGATTTCAAGTGATTGTAAGATATTTGATGTTATTATAATAAATATTGATTGATATAAAAAATTGTTTCGTATTTATCTCAACGTATCAAGATTTAAATAAGTTGAGACACTGTAAATAAATTAAATTTATTTTAAATGACTTTTAACGATTCCTCAATAATAAAAGAATATTATCCATTTAATCAAAATTAAAGAAAAATATATAAATATAATTAAATTCAACATCTGAATATATTATATAGATTTTAAATATTTTAAACACATTTTTAATGTCAAAGCAAGCATGATACAAAAATTGGGTAGAGCTTTTTTCACTGAAAATTGTAAATGGATTTTAAAACAATTTAAAAAAATTATAATTTAATTCAATATGTCAATAAATGAAGTCACAATAGTCAGCAAAGAGTGATTCTATATTTTTTTCAAAGTTAGAATAGATTTCCTGGATGCATTGAATTCTTTTTTATGTAAACTGCAGACGCTGTTTGGAGATCCCTTTCAAAATCGTTATACATCTGTAAATCTTTCAAAATAAATTAATATTGGTTGAAATAATATACGTTGGATTGAAAAGATTTGAAAAGAGTTTATATTATTTGAATTCAATAAACTTTTTTCAATATAACTTTATTTTTTTATCGTATTAAGTCTTATTACTCAAATGATATAACTTGGTATCATTCAAAATAAACTCTTGAGAGCAAGATGTAAAGAAATTGAGAATAAAAGAACAGAGACGCGCGCCTTGGCGCGCGTTACTCTTCTAGCATTATATAATATACATATGATATTTTTCTTTATTCAAAAAGAGAGCGGTAAAACACACCTATGGCCACGTCTCACGACCGTGAGATGAGTGATCCCATGGCGCCCAACGTGGGGCACCAATATATACATACCTACACATCGATAAAACATATACTCCTGAGCTGTTGATTCCCATAATACAGGTACAAAAATTCATTATTGTATACATGCAAGTATGTTTATTATCTGTAAGCCTCCTATCATATTCGCGATCGTTTCCTAAAATAATTGAAAAGCAAGCCCCTTGGTCATCGCAAACCTATAGTAACCTAAATAATTGCCCAATAAGAATGCTTCCTGTATTAATGCTTCATGAAAGCATCACATATTCATCATTTATCGAGATTAATTACTTCTAATAAGCATTTTCCAATTTTGATTATTAAACGAAGCACAAGTGCAAATTCACACTCTGGCGGAGAATGACCCATACATGTATTATAAATTCGCGATGTAAGGGGAACCTTGAAAGAAGCAGTGACCCGGTTTTCGATTCAAATCCGTCATTCGAAGATTGTTTTGTGAATCAGATCAGACCTCGGATATCGAGAATAAGAAGAAACGAACACATTCGTTGATCCAATCCTCTCTAATTATTGCCGCGAAGGCAGTGACAATAATAGCATTTGGTCTCAGACTTGTGTCACGGGCGCGAAAAGTCGAGTGAGAGATGAAAAAAAGAGAGAGAAGACTGATGCTTCTCCCAGCGGTTGATTGATGGACGAGTCGCCATGTTTATAATTAGAAGCCGACGTTTCCGGTCCCTTGCTAACTTACCACTTGCTCAAATCGAACATCGTTAAATTGATCCAAAGTCGGCGAACACGTTTCCTCCATCTCAGCTCTGAATGCTGATCGGCCCGAGAGCGAAATACAGAACCGAACCGATCAGGAATGCAATTTATAACACCTGCTAATGGTGATTCTTTATATTGAGGTCGATTTTCATAAAAGCAACTTTTTAATGCGAGAAATATTTTCCTGTAGATCTTATTCGTATCGGACCTATTTATTGACGCTATGATTGCATTTTAGGACGCGTAATGACGAACAAAGAGAAAACATTAACTGCGGGACCAAAAGTTACGTCAATAAATATTCAAAAGTAAATTCTCATTAATCATGATTCCATAGCGGAAATGAGTTTTTACCTCTTGTTATTTCCTTAAAATTTAATGTACTAGCAGATGCGCGAAATTATCGAACCTTTTAACCACGTGGTTGTTTGTAGTGCATAAAGTCTGTTAAGGAATCCACGTGTACAGGAAACGTAATGCGGGTCGCGGATACACGTGTCTTTAGACGGTTTGAATTCGTCGTCTTGAATATTGTAATATATATCCCAACCAACAGTAAAGTGAACAAGCTGGCTAATATTTTAGAGTCATCAAAACTAGAAACTTCAAGTTAACTGATTTTTTGCAAATGTTTGGATTTCAAACTTTATAAAGATAGGAGAACTTCCACAATCCACTTACCTCTCTTCTGCATGAAACTAAAAAGGTCATCCAAGAACTCCTTCCTGCTTGGATCATTGTTGATTTCATACAACTGCAAAAGCAAACAAAAATAATTAACAATAACTTCAAGATGATTTGAAAAATTCTAAGAAATACATAAACCAGCTTTTGAAATTATTCTTTCTTTTGCTCTCACTGATGTCATACTCAATCTCTCCAAATGTAAAATTGAAGGCCAAGATTTGATTAGGAGATTCAGAATAAAACAATTGTACCGAATGATTTAAAATATCACACTTTTAATTTCCCACTCAAATGTTTTTAATAATTTTTGAATACTGAGAATGGTTGTATGTACTTCCTATAAGACAATAAAAAATGATTGAAAGATTTTCAGGACAATGTCGATAGGTTTGAGCAAGTGAACATTATCTAAGGTACATTGGTAATAAAAACAGAAGTGAAATGACGGTGCTCATAGCGACAGACAGATTAGTTAGCCCCGATTATTAATGATACCGTTTAACCCGCCTCAGAGCCCGAAACCCCCTTTGCGTCCGAAGGACCAGAACCCCTTCGGGCTACAGCGAGGCATATTATCATATTTGTTATGTACGATGTGCTATATCTAATCTGAGAAACTCTAATTGCTTTTATAATACGATACCCAACCCTTAAACGTTTGCTCGACAAACTACTATCACTCTTTTCTTGATTTCTCACAGCAAAAAATGAGTAGGGAGAATTTATTTCCCTTCCGTTGGACTGTTGGAGAGGTCAATCATTTTAATTTCTCAGATTTACATAAAACAGCTCTCATTCAATCTTTCATGAGATAAATTGAATAATTATTCTTTCTCAACATTCCCGATTTAAATTCACTGATTTATTGAGGGATATATACATTTTCTAAACTGAGTGCCCTTACCTTATTACAATCCCTTTTTTAATTATTATGTCGTGCAACTTTTCTTAAAAAATTCTACTGAAATTATTGTTATTGTTATTGGTATAATTCAAAATAACATTGTTACGATTTTTATTCGAAATTCGTCTCTGAATCATAACAGCCTAGAATAGCACAATTTGGTTATACGCTTGTAAATAAACTCATAATTGTGATGGTTTGAAATTGAAGTCGCTGAATTCTGATCTTCTCAAAATTGTTGATTGTTAAATTCCTAACGGTCAATATTCTTGATCGTGCAATTCCTAATGTTCTAGTATCGATAAAAACTATTCGTTCACTCTTAACATTTACACAAATGTTTGCATCTGATTTTTCTTCCTCTTGCATACTTCCTGAAGGGCACATATTTAATTAATTTGCAACTCAACCAATGCTGTACCCGTATTGGTGGCCAGTATCGGTCCAACGTTGGGAAAAGCTTGGGGTGTCTACACCCGTGCCAAGACTCGGGCGGCCAATGATGGCCCATTATTGGGCCAAGTCTT
>WSXT02184523.1:6163-20678 GCA_011762715.2 Neuroterus valhalla | reverse complement strand
ACAGACACATTCGTAAAAACCTGTTTTCCGGGTTCAGGGGGTCTCAAAACGTGGACATTTGACAAAAACTGGGGAGGGGGGGTCAAATTTTACACAAATCTAATACCTTCTCTGATGAGAATGTAAAAATAATAATAATGATAATAATATAATGATGGATGTTCCAGCTAGTTTCAAAGGAAACAATACGATTTCAATTATTAGGATGAATTTATTGGTTTGTAACATTTTTGGTTTGAACAATGGTTTTTTAATAATTCTAGGAGTAATTTTTTATTTTGTTTTTATTCGAATGAGGTTAAGTTGAAGAGAATCCTTGTCACTACAAAATAAGCTATCAATCATCAAAATCGTATCATTAAAAAAAATTGGCAAGAAGCGTTAGAAAAATTTTGTTAGAGAGACAGTTCTTAAAGGAACAATGTTTTCATATTTAAAATTCCATTCATGAAAAATTATACTTTCTTCTTTAAATGACACCACATCAGTAATTATATCGCAAAATGTCAACAAAAAAGTCAAAATTAATTGGGTCTTTTTTACCGAGGCCTGTTTTTCCTGCTCCAGCTTCGAATTAAAAAATGCAGTTTTTGTTTGTTTCTTTTCAAGAATCTTTAAGTTTTACAGTTTTCTCTAATTTGAACTTGAGAACATAGAATTTTAAATTCTATTCTACGAAATTTAAATTCAAGTAGAGACAATATCGTCTAAGTGGAAGATTATTTATTTTAAAATTTTGATTGCTTAAATTATTTACGCTTGTTGAACTCAATGTAGAAAATTTTCCGATTCAAGTGGGTTCCAATTTGAAAGCATAAAATTCCAAATGTTTCTAATTTCCAGTCTTTCTAATTGCACAGGCTTTTAGTTGAAGCTTGTATTATTGCAATTGCTTTCAATTTTCAATTTTTCAAACCGGGAATACGTGTTAAGATCTCGATATTCTACAATTTTAAATATAGCATAATTTCAAAAGATTTGAAACTAAATTCGAATTAGAAAATTTTAATCTGAAAGTTTTGGGGAAATTGCCAATTAAAATTTAACTAATAAAGCTTTCAATGTGAGATAAAATAATTATAATTTATTTATTACCAGATAGTAATTCAAAATTTTCTGTCTTATACTATAAAATTGCAACATTTTTGAATTTAATATTAATGTACATTTTTTAACTCTGGGAGCATACAATTTCTAGCGTTGAAAAGATATGTTAATTCCAAGAACGTTCTAATGGAAATGATGCAATTTTGAATATAGTTTTTAATTTTTTTTTTTGATTTTCAGCAACGCCTTTTTCTATAGAAATAGCTTTTTTGTTGAATGATTGTTAGGAACAATTATTCAAATACTAATTTTGAAACTTCAGCTGTGGATTTCTCGAGGAACTCCTGTAAATTTAAATATCTGTGCATAAAAAATGTTATTCTATGATTCATTGGAAGCTTACGTGAACATTTTCGAATCCTTGTTCACCATCGCTTTGAGGAAGATCATCTCCTAAATCGCTCTCACTCAAAGCACTGTCGCTCTCAAAATGTCTTGAGGCTGCCATCAGCAGAGGATTACTTTTAACGAGACCAGCTCCATCTTTCCCACTTGTTATAGCTACTTCTGGTTTTTCTGGACATTTTCTTTTGGATTTTCTGCTGTGCAAGTAAAGAGAGACACTTGCTACGTAGATTAAGGCTAAAAGAATCGAGGAGATTCCTATGGCTGTGTATTCTATGCTTGAAAGTCCGTCGGATTTTTTGAAACTCGCTGAGAATGTCACTTCACGAACACCTGGTAATGCGGTCATAGTGATTATTTAAAATAAAATCATACTCATCAATGGGTCTTTCCCAAAAAGTTAAGAATTAATCCTCATGGCTTTCGAATTTTCTCTCAAGTATCCCAGGGTAGAGAAATCGATTGAATGGAAATTTATTTGAATCGGAGAATTCAAGACTGTCGATTCTCCTCTTTCAATCAGCCACAGTCGTCACAATTAAAAAAAAAAGAAAAATAATTTAACCAGATTTTACTCAATTGATGGTTTCTGTATGTGTGATGTAAATTGAAATTCTTAAATTATACTATTCAAATAAATTTCCGCCTAATTGATTCTTTTTTCTGGGTGAATGTAATTAGAAAAAGTTGATAACAACTCTGAACTTGCAAGGATGCAAGACTTTATGACGTAATAAAAATTTGACCTTGTATTTTATTTTTACTCCACAGTCTTATTTTCAAATAAATAATATTTTGTGTTGAAACTTTGAGAGATTGAGGAAAATATATTAGCTGACCGCTCTCTGGCCTCTTCGTGTTTGTATTTTTTCACGGGAAATCGGTTTTTTACCAATTTTGCATGTAAATTGTCTGTCGTCTGCTCCGGCATTTCTTCGTAAGAAAACGGTTATAAAGCACAGTCGGAGCAGACGACAGAACAGTTCACGTGCTAAATTGGTAAGAAAGCCGATTTCCTGTGAACTGATTTAGTTTTTCCCCCTCAAAATCTCATGATTCACTATTTTGGACTGCAGATTGTCATCTTTTTGAGGTACTGTTTATTTAAATAAATGGTAGAGGTTTTATCTAAGGGCTGAATTCGAGATTGTTTTTCTTATACCTGCGTCATTATTTTTATCATTTAGAATTGAAGAGTAGATTTCTTTCCGGAAAACAAGAATGTCGTATTTAATTTAATAGCAAGTTTCTCACTGTTTTTCGAGGAAGATCCTGACACCCGGAATGCGACGCAAGGAGTAAAAACTTCAGGATGCGTAGATGCCGGAAAGGCGTCTCTGCAGATGAGCTTTGCTACAACTAACTTGCCCTCTGAGGCATCCCTGAGTCCAGTTTCTCCAATCCACTGTAATATAATTGCGCTTATTTAAATAAATTTTCATGCAGTCATTGCAACTATAAATTTAATAATAATAATTGATTTAATAATTTTCTCAATTTCCTTTGAATAGACTAAGCCGGATATGTTAGTATTTCATTTAATTGTTAGAATGAAGGCACTTATTAAATTATTTGAATTTTGAAGCCTTGGGTTTTAGAAATTTTCTTGATGTAATTGTTTTTCATAGAAGATTATTATTATTATCAATATGGTAGGTTTATGATTTATTTTGTCTAGAAAGGGAGATCGGTTAACCTGGAGAAAGGTTCTTCCTTCATCTCGATAAAGCCTAAATGGTGGTTCCGGACTGGACAAGTTTCTGAACTCGATCCATCCACCTCTTCCCAATTGCTGTGCTCCAGTGATTCCACATACTGGAAGCTTGACTCCTGCAAATAAATTGAAAAAATTAAACTTAAAAAAACGAAACATTGTTATTGGAAGCCTTAAAAAATGGGCAGTTTTGAAATTCGATAAAAATAATAAAACATTATAAATGAAATGTTCAGTTTTTGAGCAGGTTTCAAAATTCTTCTGGGAATAAATCATTGTAATCCAAAAACATTCTGAAATTGAACAATTTTTAGTTGAGAAGTTAAAACTCTAAAATTCAAGTTGGAAGCTGATGAGAACGAATTGAATATTTTAAATATTAAATATAAATTTCAAGGTTTAAGAAAATTGAAACTCAAGACGTTTAAAATAGAAATGGATTGAATGAAATTGTTTCAAATTAAAACTTTAACCGATTTCCAACTTGGACGTTTAAAGTCGAACAATTATTGTAATTATGAAATGTTCCTAATTTTTCGTCTACAAACATCGAGCATTTAGAAGTGAATTCGTAAATAAGAAATTGTAAAATTAAAAGATGGAAATAATGATAGGAGAAATAAAAAAAGTGTTAGAGGGAACAAGAAAGAAAGAAGTTAATGGGGAGAAGGAATGGAAATGGATCGGAAGAAGAATGTAAATAGAAAAAGAAGGAGGTGAGAAAGGAACTAAGAAGGTGGAGAAAGAAAGAAGTAGTGGAAATGAATATAGAAGAAAAAAAAGGAATATACTGAGATGTGTGATGAGAAAAAAGAGGAGGAAAATAGGAGGTTTGAAGAAGAGGCGGAGAAGGCTAGAACAGAAGAAGAGGTTTGGAAAGTAGTAAATAAAGGAAGAAAAAAGGGGAAAAAGGTAAACCAGGATATTGAGATGATACAATGGAGAACGTAATCCATGGATCTGCTAGGAGGGGTAGGGAATAAAGGAAGGAAGGGCGGAAGAGAGGTAAGGGGAAGAGACGAGGAAGATGACATAACAAGAGAAAAAATAATCAATGTCTTAGGAATAATGAAAGATGGGAAAGCTCCAGGTCTGGATGAAATTCCATATGGAGTATGGAAACATAGGGGTAATGAACTAAAGGAATGGGCGTGAATAATGTGCATGGAGAGGAGAGGGTTGGCAAGAGATACGAAATGAAGGGATGGTGGTACCGATATTGAAACGAGGCAAGGGAGAGGAGGACAAGAATAATAGGGGAGTAACGCTGAAGCCAACCTTGTACAAGTTATATGTAACGGTATTGTCAGAGAGATTTGAGAAAGAAGTTGAGGAATAAGAGATAGTTCCACCAAATCAGACGGGGTTTAGAAAAAGAAGGGGGGTGATGGACAACAAATACGTAGTAAATTATATAATAAATAGGAGGATTAAAAAGGAGAAGGGAGGTATGATAGCTTTGTTCGTAGACCTAAAAGTGGCGTTCGATTCTCTGGACCGGGAAGAGATAGAAAAGGTTATGGTAAAAAAAGGTTTAAGGGAAGGTCTGATAAGGAGAGTTTCAGAAATTTTTCGTGAGACACAAAGCAGGGTACAGGTAGCCGATCAAGTAGGCGATAGTTTCTGGTTGGTGAGAGGAGTAAGACAAGGGTGTCCTTGAAGTCCATTTTTATTCAATATCTTGATCTCAGACTTGGAAGAGAGAATGAGCAGAAAAGGATGGGAAGGTTTTAGGATGGGAAAATAAAGATATGTACACTGACATACGCAGATGGTATAGTAATGACGGCAGAGGATGAAGAGGAGATGGCGGGTCTAATTACAGGGTTGGAGAAATACTTAGATGAGGAGAAATTGAAAGTAGGAAAGACGGAGATAATGAGGTTCAGAAAAGAAGAGGGAAGAAAAAAGTATAGGATACACCTTGCAAGGAAATGGAAATCATAAGGCACATATAAGAGAAAGAATAAAAAAAAGCGGTAGGGGCGATGAAGCAGGTATGGGGCATAGAAAAAAGAAGATTCAAGAAAGATTGGAAAAGAAGATTGTGGTTGTTTGATACCCTGGTATGGCGGGTTTTATGATATGGAGCAGAATCATGGGTTTGGAAGGAGAGGGAAGAGATGGAAAGGTTGCAAGAACAATATGTGAGATGGACGTTAGGAGTGGATAGGAGGGCACCTGGATATATGGTGCGAGAGGAAACGCAAATGGATAAATACGGTTTTTGAGCGGGGAAGAGGGCATGGAATTTTAAAGAGAGGAAGAGCGATTGAGTTAACGAAATGAGAAGAAGAAAGAAAGGAGTTCCTTTCAGATTGACATATAGGAGAGGAAATTGGAGTAACATTTCAAGGATTAGAAGAAAAAGATGAGGAAAGTGAATTAATAGGAAAAGGGGTAAGGAGAAAAGAGATGAACAGGAATAGCAAGATTTAGATGGGGGAACGAGCTCAGGGAAGCGATGTATTGGACAAAGAAAAAAGAAAGGGCAGAGTATGTGAATGGGAAAAACAAACATGGGATCATGTATGAGAGGGATGAAAGATAAAGGGAGAAAAAAGAAAATTTTTGTATGTGAAGGAACGGAAGTTATGTAAACCCTTAGGGGACACATTATGAATAAAGAAGGAGAATAAAAAGCATTGCAAATAAAAAAAAATCAATGAGGATAATATTGACAATAATATTTTAGGTTGTCGAAACTCAAATTTTTGTGTTGAAAATTCCAAAATAAACTATTGTACGTATACATAAAACTTCAAAAGTTTTATCACTCAAAAGTGGAATGCAAGTAAGAAAAAGGATGGAGTGTGAGAGTAAAATAATGGGCCAAGTTTGGGGCAAAGGTAGGAGAAGGTTTAGGGATGATTGGGGGATGAGAATATGGATGTTTGATGTGTCAGTGTGGGCAGTCATGTGCTATGGAGTAGAAGTTTGGGGATGAAAGGAGCAAAAAAGAGTGGGAAGGCTTCACGAAAGATTTAAAAGTTGTATCACTCAAAAGTGAAATAATTTTTGATAAAAGTTGATTATTCAAACAATTTTTGATTTAAACCTCTCAGGATTAAACAAATTCTAATATAATAATCTTCCCCAATCAAAAGATTTGGATGTTTTAAAACTGGAATAGTGCAAATACAATCATTTTTGAAATTTCGAATTAAAATATAACTGTGAGGTTGATTTCAAAATTGAAAGACTGAACATTATTTTGAAATGGATGGGTATAAAATTGAATTATCTCGGGCTGAATGTTCAAAAATATAAAAATTTCTGGAAATCGAACCAAAGAAAATGGTAATTAGATTTGAAATTCATAATTAGAGACCTCCAAATTTTAATTTTTCCTGGTAAAACGTGAAAAATTGAAAAATTTTTAAAAGAGATTCTGGAACTAAATTGAACAAGTTTGATTTGAAAGCCGTCGAATTTGAAAAATCATAACAACACAAAGTCTCAAAATCCTAAAATTTATTGTTTGCAATCTTACAATTTCTAATTGAATTCCTAAAATTTCTTGACTCAATCGAAATCTTCAGAATAGCATAAAATATTTCAAATTGTCAAGTGTTTCAAATTTCTTTTTGCAAAAACTTCCATGAATGAAAATACCGAATTGTAATGAACTAAAGTCGACAATTTTGAGCAGGAAGTATTAAAATAGAATTATTTACAAATTGAAAACGTAACAATTTTAAATATTTGAACTAACGATTTACGAGTGTCTAAATGCAAGAAAATATTTCTTCTGGTACGTTGAACTTGATTAAAAATGTTGTGAAGGAAATAACATTTTTGTACTGTGAAACGATTTCCAGCGATTCTTGACAAATTACGAAAACAAAATGTATAAATAAGATAAAATATTAAAATAAACTTCCCTACGTAAAGTCCTGAATATATTTTCACGTCTTGATGAATATAATAAATGATGAGAATGTAAAAAGGGACAGAAAGAAGAAAATTGGTAACTTTCGCGAAGTAAACTAATTAAAACTTTATGCGAGATAAAACTCCAAGATCTGTATCTCTTATTCCGAAGGGACATGAACAAAATTTTATGTCGTTTATAAACTCGGGTGGCGACGAGGTGTGCAACTTTAACAAACACATTCGGGAATAATTCCGTTCTGAAGGGGAATTTAAATTTCAAAGCTAAATTTCAGTGTAGGAAGAGAGGCAGATTCGTAAAGTACATTAATGTGTTTACTGCTTCGTCTGACGTGGGGACTTGAAGGAATTCTGTAATGCAATCTTAGGGTTCTAAAGAAACTGGTTGTTGATTTATACAAGACAATATTGTAGTAAAGTCATCTTGCAGGCAATACGTGGCACAAGCTTTACGGGCATTTTTAATGCCATTGAGATCTGTTTATTTCAGGAAGAAAGCAGAGAAGATTATATGAAGGGGAAAACGGGGAAAGAGAATGAGAGAGAATGGAAGGAGTCAATGAGAATGTAATCCCAGAAAATGTAAGTCTGAAATCAAGATTGAGAGATATAGAAAGAAAGATGAAAGTAGAAGAGAAGAAGAAACGAAGTAGAAATTGGGTGATTAGAGGATTGAAAGTGGATAGTGTATCAGGAAGAGAAGAAGTGGAAAAACTGATGGGTGAAATTGGGGCGAATGTGCATTTGGAAGAAGTAAATGGGATGGGAAGGAAGAATATAGGTGAATCACGTATATATATA
This sequence comes from Neuroterus valhalla, assembly GCA_011762715.2. NCBI lineage: Eukaryota > Metazoa > Arthropoda > Insecta > Hymenoptera > Cynipidae > Neuroterus > Neuroterus valhalla. Next base: position 12,817 of record WSXT02184523.1, on the reverse strand, counting down.
GTGAAAGTCAGAGGTGAGAAAGAAAAATTTGATATCTTGAAAAAGAAGAAAGCTTTAAAGGGAAGGGAAGAAAGGATAGATGAGGATATGACGTGGAATGAAAGCAGAAGAAATTGGATGATGAAACAGAGAGCACGGAGTGAAAGGCTGAAAGGGAACACGGTATGGATAGAGGAAGACAGAATATGGATAAATGAGAAGGTGTGGATGTGGGATGATGAGAAAGACAAATTGAGTTTGGTCAATAAGGAAAACCCTTGGGGACAAGGGCAAGAAGCGGAAACAAGAGATAGAAGGGAGGAGGGAATGGAAACGAAAGGTGAGAATAGGGAACAAGGCGTACAGACGGGATTTCCACAAAATGTCGGGAGGGGACGTAAAGTCGAAAGAAGGGAGAAAGGAAAGAAAAAAGAAGGGAGAGTACCGTTTCGGAATGTATCTGCGATAATGAATAAAGAGGGGGAAGTGCAAGTGGCATTTTGGAATATATCGGGTTTAGAAAATAATGACGTAGGTTTTTGGCAGAAATTGAAAAAATGGAACGTAGTAATGATGAGTGAGACATGAGTGGAGGAGAAAGACTGGAAAGAGATAAAAAAAAGTTACCAAGAAGATATGTTTGGAAGGTGCAAGAAGCAAAGAAGGATCATGAGAAAGAGAGAGAAATTGTGGTAGAACAGAGATCGGAGGATGATGGCGAAACAAAGGACGGAGTAATAATGAGAAGAATTAAAGTGGGGGAAAAGGGTAGCGGTAGTATGTGTTTACATGAGAAGAGGGGAAGAGGGGGGATGGAAATTTATGAGGAGGTGGGTTGAGGAAAATGGAGTGGGGCTAGTATTAATTGGATGTGACCTCAATGCATGGACTGGAGGTCAGGGAGGAGAGGTATGGGATGAAGAGGAGGAGGCGTTCATGAGGAAATCGAAATATAGAGAAAAAGATCGAGAGGGTAGGGTACTTCTGAACTTGATAGGAGAAGCAGGGTGGTTCATCTCCAATGGAAATACTAAAGGGGACGAGGATGGTGGAATAACATTCACAGGAAAAGGGGAGAACGTAATAAATTACATTTTAGCAGAAGAAAGGGTAAAAAAGCTAATGGTAGTAATGGAAGTGGGTAATGTGATAGGCTCTGGGTTCTTTCCGGTAATAGCAAAACTAAGAGCAGGAGGTCGTAGACATTCCAGAGTGTAGAAGGAAAGAGGGGAGGTAAAAAAGGAAAACATGGGCCGCTGGGGGGAAGAAAAGTTGGAAGAATTTAGAAAAAGAATGAAGAACGAGAATCTAAAAGGTTTATGAGAGGAATGGGTAGACGAGATCACAGAAAGAATGAAGGGAGTAATTGAAAAGGTAAAAGAGATGGTAAGACCAGACGAGAAGGGGGACATGGAAACAAAAGGTTGGCGGGAAGAGGAATGTAAAAAAGTAAAGATGAAATAAAGGAGAGTTTGAGAGAATGAAGGAGAGGAGAGATCAGGAAAAAGGAGTAAAATAGGAGAAAAAGAGTATATTAGGGAATGTTGAACGAGAAAGGAAGGAGGGGATGGTAAGATTTATGGTGGAGGTAGAGCAAGCAGTAAAGGAAGGAAAGGTATGGGTGGTTATAAATAGGGAAAGAGGGAGAAGGAAGGGAGTAAATGGGGATATAGAAATGAGTGAATGGACGGAGTACTTCGGAGGAATTCAGTTACTCAGAGTTTTGGTTTCAATCAGGGGGAGGTAACGAGCTGCAAGTAAGAAAAAGGATGGAGTGTGAGAGTAAAATAATGGGCCAAGTTTGGGGCAAAGGTAGGAGAAGGTTTAAGGATGATTGGAGGATAAGAACATGGATGTTTGATGTGTCAGTGTGGGCAGTCATGTGCTATGGAGTAGAAGTTTGGGGATGAAAGGAGCAAAAAAGAGTGGGAAGGCTTCACGAAAGATTCTTGAGGTGAGTTATGGGGATGAGTTGGAGTTGTCTAGGATATATGCTGAGGGAAGAAATGGATAGAGAGAAACTGGTAGTTCGGCAAGTGAAGAGAGCATGGAAGTTTGAAGAGAAGCTGAAGAGGGGAGAGAGAAGCAAAATCGCCAAGCGTGCTTGAAGGAGATTAGGTCTAGAGAGAAGAGAGGCAATATAGAAGGCTCGAAATGGGAAGGAGAGAGAAAGCGAATGAGAAAAGAATGTGGTTTGCAAGAAGGGTATGTAGAATGGCAGAAAATAGAATTCGAGATGACGATAAGACACGGAGAGGAAAGATGGAGCAAAATCATGGAATCGGAGTACAACAGGTGGTATAAGATGGTTGAATGGGTGAGGGAACCAGAATACCTGAAAAGGTTAAAAAAGGAGAGCAAGTGGAATAGAGTGTTACGATTTCGAATGGAAGAGGGAATGAAATCGTGTAGATACTGGATGGATAAAGAAGAGAAAATGTGTAGAATGTGTGGGTATGCAGTGGAGTCGTGGGAACATGTGTTAGAAGTGTGCACTGGGGAGGGAGAGGAAGGAAGAAGTGTGAGTGATTGTGTGAGAGGAATATTGGATGAAAGTGGTCAGGGAGTAGAATGGATGAGAAGACTGGAAGAACTAAGGGAAGAGATAACCAAAGGTTTGTCCGGATGAAAGGAGAAGATAAAAGATAAAGGAGAAGATTCAATTCAGAATCTGAAAAACTTCCCATTCAAAAGTGTTTATTTTCAAACCCTGTAATTTCGAAAGTTTCGAAACTAAATAGTTCAAACGTGAATTCTAAATTTTAATTCTTATTCAAAAATGGATTGTTATGATTATTTTTGATGTGATTTGATGCCTTACCCTCAAAGCGAATTTCCGCTTGTGGATAAATAATTTGTCCTCTGTGAGGCAGGAAGATGTATGGCACCCTCTCAATATCTCCAGAGGAATTCATAAACCCAGCTACGTTGCACTCTGAAAAAAAAACAGAAAAACTTCTCAGCTTTTGTTATATTATTATAAATAAATGAATAAATATTATAAAATCATATTCATTCATTTGTCATGAAGACGTGAAAGTTTTGGAATAAAATTGGATCGATGCGTGAAAGTTTGGAAGATGTCCTCCTGCGAAGTAGTGCAAGCGGATGGATATCAGAGTTGAATGAGAGAGTTTCTCTTATCATATGCACTTCCCATATTTTTTGCCTTTCAAAATTACCTAGTCTTGCATTACTAATTGATGTAGCATTTACCTAATCAATTTGTCAGTTTGCTTTTCAATATCATGATAAATCAGATAATTGAAAGCAAGGAAATGGAAAGTGTCTTATACTTATTGGGGTTAATTGAATTTAGATAAGTAGCGGAATATTAGTTGAAGTGGATTGTGATAACGACTAAACCAAAAACAAATAGTGGTACTATGCAAGTGGGTCAAAGTGAAAAATCAACTGAAAAAAATTCTTCTGAAAAGAATGGTGTTGCTTTTTGAAGTTAAACAATTAGTCCGAACAATGTCAACCTCGAAGTGTGAACTAAATTTGCAATTGGAAGAAAAACTGTAATTTGAGAGTTGAGAAAAAGTGGTGAGAAATTTAAATAATTTATGATTTGAGTCATTTATAATTAAAAAATGCTGTTTGAGTAACTTCCAATACACTCTCGATAAGGAATATTCCGAATTGAAACTAGAATAGTTTTAAACTTGAGTTTTTCAATCAAAATACAATTTTATGTTTGATGGGTACAAAACTGAAAAACTACTTGTATTCTTTTTTTTTGAAAGCGTGAAGTTTTAGGCATCTTCATGTTTTGCGTTCCAAATAGAGAATTAAAAAAAAATTAATTGAGATTTGAACAATTAATATCAATTGATAAAGCACAGAACTGAAAAAATGGATCTGAAATGTAGTGAATTGAACAATGGCGTTTTGAAAGTGGTTAATGTCAAACGATCACAAATTTTAAGTGCTCAAAACTGAACGAATAAGGATTCGAAGAAAAACTTGGAACATTACAAGTTACCCAAACTCGAATCTTTCTTTGACAGCTAAAAACTGGAAAAAACTTCAAATATTAGAAAATTACCACCGGCAAACTTTTCAGATTCGTCCTTGAATAATTTTTGATGTTCCAAGTTTTCCTTGAATTCTTTATTTGTTCAGTTGAACATTTAATATTTCAGAAAGGGTTGGAAATGAAATTTTTTATTGTTTGCATTATAAAAGTTCCACGTTAGAAACTTTAAAAATAAACCCGCCTGTCTGTAATTGGCTGCGCTCGGGAGATTTGGTTTTCTGCAGTTTTCAACTCTCCTGACCGATTCCAATCATTCATAATATTCGGAAATCCTTTGCAAATTCATTAATTGTTTTGCTATCTTACGAAATCCTCTAAAATCTGTAGATATACTATTCATGTGCGAATTTCTTGAAATCCCCTCAAAACTATTGATATCCCTGAAAATCCTTGCAATCGTTTACCAAATTTTTAAATACCTTGCAATTTGTTGAAATACTTTGAAATTGTATGAAACATTAAAAATCCTATAAAAAGCCTTATAATCTTTTAAAATCCATAGAAGTCTCTTAAAATCTCCAAAATACGGATAAAATCCTTGGAAAGCCGTGAAATATTTCGTAACATTACGAGAGAATCTTTGAAAATTCATCTAAAATTTATTGAGATCTTGGAACCCTGCAGAAATCTCCTCAGAATTTTTGAAATCCCTTAAAATATTGTCGAATCTATAAAAATCTTCTGACAGCCATTAGAGTCATGTGAATCCCTTCCAAATATATGAAATTGTGCAAGAATATGTTGAAATCTATGGAAATCGTACATAATCTCTTGGAGCCCTCTTGGACCAAATGAGGTCCCTTGATATTCCCTAAAATCTTTAATTAGAATGTGGAAATCTCTACAAACGGGTAAAAATTATATTTCAAATAACTTGACTTCTGCTGGGTTTCCCGGTCGCTTGCATCGTGTAATTTCTTAAAAACATCAAAATTCACTAAAAATCCGCGAAAACTGTCGGAATCCTTTGGGATTGAATCGATGGAAAGCAGAACCGAGCGAGCGCACGGCCTAGTAGGAAAGGGAGGGGATGCTGCTACAAAACGGAAGAGGTGAACGCCAGTATCGAATATTTTTAATACGTTTTTCAAAACTAAACTCGCGATATCTTCAAAACTACAAAAGATTTTTCAATGAAATTTTGACTCAAAACTCTTCAGGCTTCAGCGATGCCGTCAAAATAACAAACAATTTTTTCAAACATACAATTTATTGTAAACAAAACATTCCAAACTTCGTCACGAAAGGTCATTGAAATTGACAATTTTTAAAATAATCTATCGATTATTATCAAAATTTCTGAAAAACTCCTTCATCGACTTCAAAAAATGGTCAATCTCGAAAATTAAAAAAATTGTGAATTTCAAGGTTAATTTCCGACAGAATTGTGAAGGTTTCGTTTATTATTATTTATTAGAAAAAAAAATTCTTTGTTAAATTTGACGGCATCGCTGAAGCCTGAAGAGTTTTGTGTCCAAAGTTCATTGAAAAATCTTCTGTAGTTTCGAAGATATCGCGAGTTTAGTTTTGAAAAACGTATTGAAAATATCCGATACCGGCATTCGCCTCTTCCGCTTCGTAGCAGCATCCCCTCCCTTTCATACTAGGCCGTGCGCTCGCTCGGTTCTTCTTTCCATCAATTCAGTTGTTCCAAACACATTGTAATTGCTTGTTATTCTTTCAAATCAATCGAAATGATTCAAAATCCACCGAAATCACTTTTTCCTTTTGCAGTGAATATTATTGATACATTGAGTAGGAACATAAAATCTTGCGTACAAAGGAGTCGGAAGGGGTTTCGCGAAAATCTCATGAATCCTTACATTTCAAGACCATCCGCCTCTTATCTTTTGGGTAAGAGGGGAGGGCTGTGAGAGTCAGGGAGAAGAAGAAGTTCCAATGAGTGAGGGGGAGATATGGACGGGGGAGGCTATAGAGAAGTACCAGGAGCAGCTAGGGGAAGTGACTTTTGAAGGGGAGTCGGTAGAAGAGATATGGGCGGAACTAAAAGTGAAGGTGACAGGGCGTGTGTAAAAGAAAAGATTTAGAAAGAAGAAGATAATGGTTAAAAAAGTGGTGAGATAGGGAATGTAAAAAGATAAAGAGAAGGGTAAAAAGGAAGTACAAGAAGTGGAATGATGGAACCGCTAAGAGAGAAGAGTACGTAGAGATGAGGAAAGAGTTTAGGTTGTTGTGTAAAAGAAAAGAGCAAGGAGAGAAAAGGAGCTGAAATAGGAGTTGAGGAGTGTTAAGACCGAGGGGGGCGTGTGGAAGATAATAAATATGTTTAGAAAGCGCAGGGAGGGGATAAGTGGGAAAATCGGAAGTGAGAAATGGAGGGAGTTTTTCAAAGACTCATTTCAGGGCTCAGAAGAACGGGAGATAGATGAGGGGAGTAGGAGAACGGGAGAGGAGTAAGGGTCAGAGTTAAGTGACAAGGAGATGAAGTTGCGAATAAGGAAATTAAAAAGGTCGAAGGTAGCAGGCTTGGCAGGGTGCAGAACGAAGCGTGGATTTTTAGCACACCAGCTGTCAGAGACAGGCTGAAAGAGGTAGTTAAGAAGTTATGGAGGGGTGAGGGATTTCCAGGAGAGTGACGGGGGGGGGGGGGGGGGGTGGGTGTCCCTGGAGAG